>JBBGZY010002376.1:1500000-1802287 GCA_037952925.1 Lithobates clamitans | reverse complement strand
TCTCTGCCATCCCTCCACTGGCTGCCACTCGCCCAACAAATTAAATTCAAAATACTAACAATAAGCTACAAAGCCATCCACAACTCTGTGCCCTGTTACATCACTAGCCTAATCTCAAAATACCAACCTAATCGCCATCTCCGTTCCTCCCAGACCTCCTGCTCTCTAGCTCCCTTATCACCTCCTCCCATATCCGCCTCCAGGACTTCTCCCGAGCCTCGCCCATCCTCTGGAATTCCCTACCCCAATCTGTCAGACTGTCTCCAACTTTATCCACTTTTAGGCGATCCCTGAAAACTTCCTCTTCAGAGAAGCCTATCCTGCCTCCATCTAACAACTGCACTGTTTTCTCCATTAGCTCATCCCCCACAGCTGTTACCCTTTTGTATAACTTGACCCTCCTTCCTAGATTGTAAGCTCTAAAGCGCAGGGCCCTCTGATTCCTCCTGTATTGAATTGTATTGTAATTGTACTGTCTGCCCTCATGTTGTAAAGCGCTGCGTAAACTGTCGGTGCTATATAAATCCTGTATAATAATAATAATGTTGTCTGCTTGTAAAGACCAAGGCCTGCTGGAGCTGGGTTGGAGGGGGTTAAGGAATAGACCCCAAACACACATGTTCACATTCCAGGCATGGAAACAAACATTCCATCCTAATGATCCTGTCTCTATCATGCTGTAGAGATGGTTGTTCTTCTGGAAGGTTCTCCTCTCTCCACAGAGAAACGTTGGAGCTCTGTCAGATTGACCATTGTGTTCTTGGTCACCATTCTGACTTAGGTGTGTCCGTTTATGAAGCAGTGAACAGTGGTGATCCCCAGGATCGCCGCTGATCACAGCCCATAAACAGTTTATGAAACAGAGATAATCAGGGGAGAACGTGTTTGAACATGTTCTCCCACCGATGATCTCCACACACCGAGAATCCTCATTGACACAGAAATGGCCAGTTCATGAAGCTGCGATCTCAGCGTTTCATTGGCGATCTGTGTCAGAATTCACCCTCCCTGATTCACCAGCTCAGAGGTGGAGAATCCGGGAGTGAAGAGGGAATCCGGGGGGGGGGAGCTGAGGGGGAAGGAGGAAGATTTTTAACTTCCTTCTACCTTGTTCAGAGCCCCCAACACTGTAACCATGTCCCCTGTCATATTTATGTGTGTATATATATATATATATATATATATATATATATATATATATATATATATATATATATATATATATATAAAAATGTGTATATATATTAGAGGTCGGCCGATATGGGTTTTTCTCTGGCCGATATCGATATTTAGAAATCGCGGTGGTCGATGGCCGATATATGATGCCGATTTTTTTGGGCCGACATGTTAGGCCGATTTTTTTTTTTTTTTTTTTCCCTTCATCTCATAAAATCTAACAGTTAGACCCCTTTCACACTGGGGCGTTTTTCAGGCCCGTTTGGGCTAAAAATAGCGCCTGTAAAGTGCCTGCAAAACGGCTCCTCTGCAGTCTCAGTGTGAAAGCCCGAGTGCTTTCACACTGAGGCGATGCGCTGGCAGGATGTTAAAAAAAGTCCTGCAAGCAGCATCTTTGGAGAGGTGCATACCGCTGCTCCACCACTCCTGCCCATTGAAATGAATGCGCACCGCTCCCAAAGCGCCTGCAAAGCGTTTCGGCAGAGGCGCACATTTAACCCCTTCCTCTGCCGCTAGCAGCCGAATGGCTCTGCTAAAATGACGATAAAGCGCCGCTAAAACTAGCAGTGTTTTACCGTCAGCATGCCCGCTCCAGTGTGAGAGCAACCTTAAGTAATAAGTGATACAGAATTTTTTTTACATTTAAACATTTATTAAACAAAACAAACCTCCAATCAGTACACTTGTATGTATAATTTAGATTAAAAACAAACAAACAAACAAAAAAAACTTTATCTTAAATATTAAATACACAAAAACAGGTAATCAAAACTTTTGGACGAAAAAAAATTGGCTAACTTTACTGCCTTTTTTATCAGCCCAATCGGCCGATGCCAATTAAATAAAAAACGCCAAATATCAGCCGATATATCGGTCGACCTCTAAAATATATATATATATATATATATATATATATATATATATATATATATATATATATATATAAATCCAAAAACAAGGGATTGCTGCACAAACCGTATTTATTTTGAAATCTTCGTAAAGGACATCACCACGACATCCATAAAATCAGGCATCCATAATAAACATTTTCGGGCTATTGTAGATAACGCCCTTCATCAGAAGATCATGCCTATCTAATGAATATACATATAGCAATATATATACTCAATGAACCATCAATTAACGAGCTAATCATCTGGAATCAAACAAATAATCATTTATGTTTAACTGAATCTGTTATCACATACACATAAAATTTATCATCAGATGTGAATACAATTTTTTACAATTTAGGAATTAAAGTCACAGGTAGGGATGAGCTTCGAGTTCGAGTCGAACTCATGTTAGACTCGAACATCGGCTGTTCGCAAGTTCACCGAACAGCGAACAATTTGGGGTGTTCGCGGCAAATTCGAATGCCGCGGAACACCCTTTAAAAGTCTATGGGAGAAATCAAAAGTGCTCATTTTAAAGGCTTATGTGCAAGTTATTGTCATGAAAAGTGTTTGGGGACCTGGGTCCTGCCCCAGGGGACATGGATCAATGCAAAAAAAAGTTTTAAAAACGGCTGTTTTTTCAGGAGCAGTGATTTTAATAATGCTTAAAGTCAAACAATAAAAGTGTAATATCCCTTTAAATTTCGTAGCTGGGGGGTGTCTATAGTATGCCTGTAAAGGGGCGCATGCTCCCCGTGTTTAGAATAGTCTGACAGCAAAATGACATTTCAAAGGAAAAAAAGTAATTTAAAACTACTCGCGGCTATTGCATTGCCGGTCCGACAATACACATAGAAGTTCATTGATAAAAACGGCATGAGAATTCCCCACAGGGGAACCCTGAACCAAAATTTAAAAAAAAAAATGATGTGGGGGTCCCCCTAAATTCCATACCAGGCCCTTCAGGTCTGGTATGGATATTAAGGGGAACCCCGGCCAAAATTTAAAAAAAAAATGATGGGGTCCCCCTAAATTCCATACCAAACCCTTCAGGTCTGGTATGGATTTTAAGGGGACCCCCTTGCCAAAATTTAAAAAAAAACGGCGTGGGGTCCCCCCAAAAATCCATACCAGACCCTTATCCGAGCACGCAACCTGGCAGGTCGCAGGAAAAGAGGGGGGGACGAGAGAGCGCCCCCCCTCCTGAACCGTACCAGGCCACATGCCCTCAACATTGGGAGGGTGCTTTGGGGTAGCCCCCCAAAACACCTTGCCCCCATGTTGATGAGGACAAGGGCCTCATCCCCACAACCCTGGCCGGTGGTTGTGGGGGTCTGCGGGCGGGGGGCTTATCAGAATCTGGAAGCCCCCTTTAACAAGAGGACCCCCAGATCCTGCCCCCCCCTGTGTGGGTCTGGTATGGATTTTTGGGGGGACCCCACGCCATTTTTTTTTTATAATTTTGGCGCAGGGTTCCCCTTAAAATCCATACCAGACCTGAAGAGTCTGGTATGGGATTTAGGGGGACCCTCACGTTATTTTTTTTATTTTGGCCGGGGTTCCCCTTTAATATCCATACCAGACCTGAAGGGCCTGGTATGGAATTTAGAGGGACCCCCACGTCATTTTTTTTTAAAACTTTGGTTCGGGGTTCCCCTGTGGGGAATTCCCATGTCGTTTTTATCAATTAACTTTTATGTGTATTGTTGGACCGGCAATGCAATAGCCGCAAGTAGTTTTAAATGACTTTTTTTCTTTGAAATGTAATTTTGCTCTCAGACTGTTCTAAACACGGGAAACATGCGCCCCTTTACAGGCATACTACAGACAACCCCCCAGGTACGAAATTTAAAGGAATATTACACTTTTATTGTTTGACTTTAAACATCAAAATTTAAACACAAAATCACTGCTCCCGAAAAAACGTCCGTTTGTAAAACTTTTTTTTGCATTGATCCATGTCCCCTGGGGCAGGACCCAGGTCCCCAAACACTTTTTATGAGAATAACTTGCATATAAGCCTTTGAAATTAGCACTTTTGATTATTCATGTTCGTGTCCCATAGACTTTAACGGTGTTCGCGTGTTCGAACGAATTTTTTTCCTGTTCGCATGTTCTGGTGCAAACCGAACAGGGGGGTGTTCGGCTCATCCCTAGTCACAGGTAGAAAGAAGATTTCACACTTCATGGAATATGGACACAGAAATCCTGAAATTAAAACGGAAAAATAAAAAAACGAAAAATAAAATATTAAAATGTCACATCTATAAAAGGTATATATTTTTATATGTGCAGATTTGACCCTTATTATAAGATCTATAGTGGATACCTATATCTTGCATGTTAAACTATGCACCCTCTCTATACCTCAACAGGTTGTGCATATCAATCCCTGTATTAGACCATACACACCACAACTAGCACCAATCTGATCGCACGAAATACCAATAAATGTGAAAAAAATGAAAAAAACTAGAGAAAGTAAACACTGTTAATTGTGATAATATAAATAACATAAATGACATTAATGACATTGACCACCTCTCCACAAAATTCTAAACTTTCAAAAGAAAAAAAAAAAAAAATTTACTATAAAAATAAATACAGTATGTGGGATGGCTTTATATAAATTAGCGACGTCCCATGTTATGAATAGGATTAAGCAGGTGGTCAGTAAAGCAGTACAAAATAATGTGATTGATATCACTACACAAACTTATCTTATTGCTGATCAGCCTGTTACACCGATTATCTATGTGCTTCCTAAAATACATAAAGATCCCATCAACCCTCCAGGACGTCCCATTGTGTCCAGCACTGCATCAGTTACTATGC
This sequence comes from Lithobates clamitans, assembly GCA_037952925.1. Taxonomy (NCBI): domain Eukaryota; kingdom Metazoa; phylum Chordata; class Amphibia; order Anura; family Ranidae; genus Lithobates; species Lithobates clamitans. The sequence goes on along the minus strand of JBBGZY010002376.1, from coordinate 1,797,380 downwards.
CATTGGCTAAATATCTTGATAAAGTGACACCCTTGATTACTCAGACTCGCTCATACATCAGGGATACTCAAGATTTTTTTGAATAAAATTCGTTCACAAACTATTCCATCTGATGCACTGCTGGTCACATGGGACGTCGCTAATTTATATACAGCCATCCCACATACTCTGGGAATAGAAGCCTGCAAACGTCTATTGCTTCATTCAAAAAAATACACTGCTACTCAGATTAAGTTTCTCCTTGATCTGCTGACTATTGCATTAGAGGAAAATTTCTTTCTGTTTAAAGATACTTATTATTTACAATTACCCGGAGCAGCTATGGGCAGCAATGTAGCACCACCTTATGCTAATGCATTTATGGATATGATAGAACAATCTTTCATTTTTCCTTCTGCGTTATTCAGTGAACATTGTACAGTATGGTACAGGTTCATAGATGACGCCTTCTGTATGGACAGGCGATTCAAATTCATTGTCTTTGTTCAATTTCTATTTAAACTCATTAATACCTGGTTTAAAATTTAACATCATGTATAACAATGTTGCTGTTCCGTTCTTGGATACTTTATTGTCCATCAAATATGGACACATTGTAAGCGATTTGTATAGAAAACCAATTGTTGTTGTTTTCTAGTTTTCGTCCTCCTGGGGTATTTAAATCTATCCCACGGAGTCAACTAAAACGTGTAACCAGGATCACGAGTGAAGTAGATACTTGTAACATGAGATTGGATGAGATGGAAGGCAGGCTGCGACAGCGAGGATATGCAACAGATTCAGTACATTCTGAACGCATTAACATACACAATAAGACCAAATCAGTCAGTAATCAAAGTCGCAGAATGCCTTTCACCTCACAATTTCATCTATTTTCACAATAAGATCAACAATATTATTAAAAAACATTGGTCTATGTTGCAACGTGCTTATCCATCGGTTCCAGAATTCAATAATCCCCCATTACCATCCTACCGACGTGGCAGGACGATACGTGACAGGTTGGTGAAGTCTGATCAATTTTCAATACCAAATCCCCGGGTAACCTTTCTGAGTCCTAAAAATACTGGTTCATTCCCATGTTTAAGTTGTATGCAATGCTCCAGCATGATCAAAGAGAAAAGTTTTTCCCACCTACTTAAGGGTTATGATATTTTGATCAGAGATCACTACACCTGCCAGTCATCCTTCGTGGTGTATATCATAAAATGTCCTTGCGGTCTCCTTTATGTGGGGGGAGACCACACAGAAGGTGAAGGACCGCATAGCTCGTCATAAGTACTCCATTCGGGACAAATTAGTTAAACTTCCTCTGGCTAGACATTTTGTGACACACGTGTCACAGCTAAAATTTATGGTGATAGATGGTGTCACCATAAATAGACGTGGTGGGCACAGAGAAAAGTCTCTAAGATAGAAAGAAGTGAGTTGGATCCATCGGCTGGACACACTTAAGCCGAAAGGGTTAAATTCTAGTTTTGATTTGTATTTATTATTATAGTAAAAAATTTTTTTTTTTTTTTTTTCTTTTGAAAGTTTAGAATTTTGTGGAGAGGTGGTCAATGCCATTAATGTCATTTATGTTATTTATATTATCACAATTAACAGTGTTTACTACTAGAGAGGGTGCATAGTTTAACATGCAAGATATAGGTATCCACTATAGATCATATAATAAGGGTCAAATCTGCACATATAAAAATATATACCTTTTATAGATGTGACATTTTAATATTTTATTTTTCATTTTTTTATTTTTCCGTTTTAATTTCAGGATTTCTGTGTCCATATTCCATGAAGTGTGAAATCTTCTTTCTACCTGTGACTTTGATTCCTAAATTGTATTCACATCTGATGATAATTGTATGTGTATGTGATAACAGATTTGGTTAAACATAAATGATTATTTGATTGATTCCAGATGATTAGCTTGTTAATTGATTGTTCATTGAGTATATATATTGCTATATGTATATTCACTAGATAGGCATGATCTTCTGAGGAAGGGCGTTATCTACAATAGCCCGAAAACATTCATTATGGATGCCTGATTTTATGGATGTCATGGTGATGTCCTTTTGAAGATTTCAAAATAAACGGTTTGTGCAGCAATCCCCTGTTTTTGGATTTTTTCTATGTCGAAGCCTGTGGGAGGGCTTGATTGCTAAGCACGGCCATCTGAGACTGTAGTGCACCTCCCCCTTCTAATTATTTATATATATATAATGTGTATGTATATATAGTGTGTGTGTATATATAATGTGTGTATATATATATATATATATATATATATATATATATATATAATGTAGGGGGACTCGTTATTTTATTCATATTAACCATGCCGTCTGTCAGTGTGCTGAGCGGTGATAATTTATCACTGCTTAATAAGCTAACATCTCGGTGTTTCGGTGAATTTCTGGTACTGTAATCTCGTAAAGTCTCACGATATTCCAGTATCAGGGGCCGTTCTCCACTGTCGGAATCGTTTATAGAACGCTTCACTCCTCCAAAGGTGAAGCGATCTACTGTGCTTCATAAACAGGCACAGAGAGGAGAAAGATCTCCTCTGTGAATGCCAGAGAATGAAGCAGTAAATAGATTTCACTGCTTCATAAACGGACACCTAAGGCCCCTCTCCCCGATCGCTGAGTTTGGCTGGGCGGCCCACTCTAGAAAGAGTCCTGGTGGTTTCAAACTTCTTTCATTTACAGATGATGGAGGCCACTGTGCTCATTGGGACCTTCAATGCTGCAGAAATGTTTCTGTACCCTTCCCCAGATCTGTGCCTCCATACGATCCTGTCTCGGAGGTCTACAGACAATTCCTTGGACTTCATGGCTTGGTTTGTGCTCTGACACGCACTGTAAACTTTGGGACCTTATATAGACAGGTGTGTGCCTTTGCAAATCATGTCCAATCAACTGAATATACCACAGGTGGACTCCAATCAAGTTGTAGAAACATCTCAAGGATGATCAGTGGGAACAGGATGAGCTTTAGCTCAATTTTGAGTTTCATGGCAAAATGAATACTTATGTACACGTGATTTTTTTTTTTTTTTTTTATGAATCTGCAAAGATTTCAAACAAACTTCTTTCACGTTGTCATTATGAGGTATTGTTTGTAGAATTTTGAGGAAAATAATGAATTTAATCCATTTTGAATAAGGCTGTAACATAAAAAAATGTGGAAAAAGTGAAGCTCTTTGAATACTTTCCAGATGCACTGTACTTTAATTAGGGGTGGGACATTTATTTAAAATTGTTATAGAGGCATATCATTAACCACTTCAATACTAGGTACTTTTACCACCTACCTGCCCAGGGCAATTTTCAGCTTTTAGCGGTGTCACACTTTTGCCGTGTACACACGATCGGAATTTCGTTCCGCAAAAGACCGATGAAAGTTCTTCGTCGGAAAATGAGACCGTGTGTATGCTCAATCGGACGTTTTCTGGCCAAATTCCAGCCAGCAAAAGATTGAAAGCATGTTCTTAATTTTTCGGTCGGCAAAAGTTCCTATCTGAAAATGCGATCGTCTGTGGCAAAATTCCTACGCATGCTCGGAAACAATTCGACGCATGCTCGGAAGCATTGAACTTCATTTTCTCGGCTCGCCGTAGTGTTGTACGTCACCGCGTTCTTGACGGTCGTAAGTTCAGCGAACTTTTGTGTGACCGTGTGTATGCAAGGCAAGCTTGAATGGAATCCCGTCGGAAAAGCCGTCATATCTTTTTCCGACGAGAAGTCCGATCGTGTGTACGCGGCAGTAGAATGACCATTACGGTCATGCAACGCTGTACACATATGAATTTTTAAATTTTTTTCCAGACAGATAGAGCTTTCTTTTGGTGGTATTTAATCACTGCTGGGTTTTTTTATTTTTTTGCTAAACAAACGAAAAAAAGACCAACAATTTTGAAAAAATGTTTTTCTTACTTTATGTTATAAAATTTTGCAAATAAGTAATTTTTCTTCTTCACTGATGGGCACTGATGAGGCTGCACTGAGGGGCACTGATGAGGCCGCACTGATGTGCACTGGTGAGGTGGCACCGATGAGGCTGCACCGATGAAGATTAAATGATGAGGGTGCACTGATGGGCACTGATGAGGCGGCACTGATAAGCACTGATGTGTACTGATGAGGTGGCACCGATGAGGCTGCACTGATGAAGATGAAATGATGAGGGTGCACTGATGGGCACTGATAAGCACTGATGTGCACTGATGAGGTGGCACCGATGAGGCTGCACTGATGAAGATGAAATGATGAGGGTGCACTGATGGGCACTGATGAGGCGGCACTGATAAGCTGTACTGATGTTCACTAATAAGACGGCACTGCTAAGCTGCACTGATGGACAGTGATGAGGAGGCACTGATGAGACGGCACTGGTGGGCACTGATAGGCTGCACTGAAGGGCACTGATAACCTGCACTGATGGGCCTGCACTTATAATCATGGCACTGATTCTCAGTGAAAATAATGTACTGTTAGCCTTGCCGGTTATCAGCTCTTCTTTCCTCACAACCAAACAGCGGAATGCCGATAACTGCCAAGTCTCTGTTCACATGTGATCAGCTGTGATTGGACGCAGCTGATCACATGGTAAAGGGCCGTTGGGATTGGTCCTTTACCGCGCTCTGTGATCAGAAATTTTCACATGTATGGCTAGCCTTAGTTTGTACAATGTGATTAAAGTGTGGCAATCCTTGCAGAAAATAAAGTCATGAAAACCAATTACCCTGCAGACACATTTGGAATAAAATATTTAGAAAACATCACTGACGGTTCTGCAACCTCTGTTGTGATTGTTGATGGGCTATAGGTTTTTGCAGTTGGTAAATATCCTGGGTAACACGATTAGTTTGCAGGTATTACAATGTGGCTAATTTTAAATCTTGTAGAGCAAAGCTGGAAATCTTTTGCATATATTGTAATGGGGAATTTACACTGATCACCAATGTAATGGGGAATTTACACTGACCACCAATGCAATAGGGAGATTACACTGGCCACCAATGTAAAGAGGATTTATGTTGACTACCATGTAACAGGAGATTGTACACTAATGACCAATATAAAGGGGAATTTCTACACTGGTCACCAATGTATTTGGGGATTGACACTGAGAACCAATTTATACACTGACCACCAATGTAATAGTGATTTTACATTGAACACCTATTTAAGGAGGTACCCTACACTGACCAGCAATGTAAAGGGACTCTACGCTGACCAGCAATGTAATGGGGAATTTACACTGACCACCAATGTAGGGGGGGGCTACACTGACCACCAATGTAAGGGGGGCCCTACACTGACCACCAATGTAAGGGGGGCCCTACACTGACCACCAATGTAAGGGGGCCCTACACTTACCACCAATGTATGGGGGCCCTACACTTATCACCAATTTAAGAGGGGCCCTACACTTACAACCAATGTAATGAAGAATTTACACTGACCACCAATGTAAGGGGGGGCCCTACACTGACCACCAATGTAAGGGGGGGCCCACACTAACCACCAATATAATGAAGAATTTACTCTGACAATTAATATAAGGGGGAATTTACACTGACAACCAATGAAGGGGGATCTCTACACTGACCACCAATGTATGGGGGGATTTACACTGACCACCTGTATGTGGGATTTCTACACTGACAATTAATGTAGGGAGAACCCTACACTGATTCCCAATGTAACAGAGAGATTTACACTGACCCCAACATAACAGTTGTATTAACACTAACCACCAATGTAATTGAGACATTTGCACTTACCAGCGATGTAACGGGTATTTACAGCGCCAGGGGCGTAACTAGAAATAGCAGGGCCCCATAGCAAAATGTTGTATGGGGCCCCCTTGCAAACAGCCCCCCCCCCCACAGCTGCCCTAGTGTCAATGCAGCGTGACCTGTGCCACATACAGCGTGACCTGTGCCCAATGCAGCGTGACCTGTGCCCAATACAGCGTGACCTGTGCCCAATACAGCGCGACCTGTGCCCCATACAGCGTGACCTGTGCCCAATACAGCCTGGTCTGCCTGTGCCCCATACAGCCCCACCTATGCAGAGGAAGAGGCAAGCCACCCAGATCAGCAAAGAGCGGGATTGCCCGCTGTAATAGCTTTCATTTGAATTTCCTGTCTTCCCGGGGCTCATCGTCAAATAGCCCCACCTCATGGCCGACGCCTTTGATGACGTCACATGTCCCGCATTGGATCGGCGTTCTGTCTATCAAAGGCACCGGTCCAAAAGGTGGAGCTATGTGACCAGGGCCGGATTAGCCACAAGGCCACCGAGGCCAGGCCTCGGGGCGGCAGTGGTGTAGGGGCGGCGCCGCTCCTGCAGCAACTTCGCGGCCGCCCCCCCTTTCATGCTGCCCATTAAAGTCTATTATGGGCACCAGTGCCCATAGAAAAAATGGCCGCGAGCTGACTACGCAACTACGCATGCGCCGTTCTGAAGCCGGCCGGGCTCGGGAAAGCTCGTAAGCGCTCGGCCGGGCGGTGCATGCGCAGTAGCGTGATTGCGCCGCTCGGCGCCATTTTAAAAAAAATTGAGATTAGCTAGTAGTGTCAGCGGTGCGGCGGCGTGGGAGAAAGATGACATCTCCTATTGCCCGCACCGCTGTTCCGCCCTCCTCCTGATGGCAGGCAGCATGGCAACATTGGCAAGGGACTTCCCCATTTGGTGGCAAGTGACATCCCCATCTAGTGGCAAGGGACATCCCCATCTGGTGGCAAGTGACATCTCCATCTGGTGGCAGGCATAGTGGCAAGTGACATCCCCATCTGGTGGCAGGCATAGTGGCAAGTGACAAGAGATGGTGGCAAGTGACACGCTCAGGGCTCCCAATGATTCTGCATTATGGTGAGTTGAACTATTTCAGTTTATATTACAATGTAATGATAGAAGTAATGTGTTTCAATCATCCTGACACCATAACAACCATGGTGCCGGGGATGATTGAAGCACTAACACCCGCCATTGCCTTGAAAAATTGCCTGCGAAAAATCCTTACCCCTCGTGCACTTACCCTGAAGTATTTTTAGTCTGTACAATTAAAGCCAGTTATTTTCAGTGTTTTCGTGTATGGAGATATGTTTTTAATTGATCTATTGTAGAAGTCATCGATAAAGGACGTGGTGTGTGTGTATGTGTGTGTGTGTGTGTGTGTGGGGGGGGGGGCGGCATTGAAGGACCCGGCCTTGGGGCGGCAAGGGGAGTAAATCCGGGCCTGTATGTGACGTGAGCCCCGGGAACACTGGAAGTTCTAATGAAAGCTCTTACATCGAGCAATTCAGCTCTCTGCTGATACGGACAGCTCGCCTCTTCCTTTCCTCTCTCTTCCCCTGGCTGGAAGACTGTGCCGGCAGTGCTCTTATCCTCACTGGGCCCCACTCGGCTGCGGGCCCCATAGCGTCCGCATGGGTCGCTATGGTGGTAGTTACGCCCCTGTACAGCGCCCTCTGCCTCTCTACTAATCTACCTCTACCTAATCTCTTAACCTCTGCACTTCATACCCCTCTCTGTTCAACTCTGCACCCCAAACTCCTCCCTCCGCTAACCTCTTTACCCAAAAGTCTTGATCGGGTAAATGGAATAGCCATTTTATTTATCAAACATTTTGTTATAAGTATCAAAACATGTGAAGCAGATATATTTGGTACAAATATGTTAGAAGTCATATGATGTAACAGCTGTTTTGGTTGTGGTCAAATGCCATTCACACCTTCAGCTGTGAAAATGTCTATCTCTGGCTTCTCCCACAGAACTTGGGAAGTGACGTGTATATGTTAAATCAGCCTTCAAATTTTCCACTCGCCTACTCCCATTTTGCGAGTGGAAAATGAGGGCTTGCGAGCTGGGCTGCCTGGGAGTGTGGGGGGGGGGAGCACCGCCGGTGGGTGGGGTTGATCAGGAGCCGTTCTCCCAGCGATTGCCCGGGAGGAAGAGAGCATAGAGGAAGAGGAGAGCCACGGGGTCACCGAGCGGTATAGCACACTGTTACAGCTTACATTGAAATTGCCTCCGCTCTGCTCACCGTCACACACAGCCCCGCCTCCTCCTAACCCCATGTGATAGACAGAACACATCTGAGCATTGGACCCGCATTCTGTCTATCACAGGCACGGGGTTAGGAGGAGGCGGGGCTATGTGTGATGGGGAGCAGAGCGGAGGCAATTTCACTGTAAGCTGTAACAGAGTGCTATTCTCGCTCGCTGCCCCCGTGGCTCTCCTCTTCCTCCAGTCATGATCCGGCCACTCTCTCTCTCTTCCTCCGCCCTGGCAAGGCTGCAATGTTGGGCGCAGTGAGTCTGCAATGGGGGCATGGTGAGTCTGCAATGGGGGTACGGTGAGGCTGCAATGTTGGCACGGTGAGGCTGCAATGTTGGCACAGTGAGTCTGCAATGGGGGCACGATGAGGCTGCAATGGGGCACAGTGAGGCTGCAGTGTTGGCCAACGTGAGGCTGCAATGTTGGCCAATGTGAGGCTGCAATGTTGGCCAACGTGAGGCTGCAATTTTGGGCACGGTGAGGCTGCAATGTTTGCCACAGTGAGGCTGCAATGGGGGCACAGTGAGGCTGCAATGTTGGGCACGGTGGGGCTGCAATGTTGGCACAGTGAGGCTGCAGTGTTGGCACAGTGAGGCTGCAAGGGGCACAGTGAGTACTCTTTGCTTAACTATGCACCCCAAACCCCTCCTATGCTACCCTCTGTACCCAAAACCCCTCCTCTATTAACCTCTGCACCCTAACCCCCTTGCTAATCTCTGCACTCCAAACCCCTCTCTGTTCAACTCTGCACCCCAAATTCCTCCTCTGCTAACCTCTGTACCCCAAACCCCTCCTCTACTAAACTCTGCCCCCACTAAACCCCACCTCTACTAATCACTGCCCCCAAACCTCTCCTCTACTAACATCTTCCCCCCAAACCCCTCCTCTACTAACCTCTGCACCCCAACCCCCCTCTGCTAACCTCTGCACTCCAAACACCTCTCTGTTCAACTATCCACCCCAAACTCCTTTTCTGCTAACCTCTGTACCCCAAACACCTCCTACTAACTTCTGCCCCCCCCCAAACCCCACTAATGTCTGCACACCAAACCCCTCCCCATCCCCCCTCCGCTTACCTTTGTACCCTAAATAGTGATCCCTTCACTGTTTACCTTTGCACACCACCTGTTTCCATTTGCATCCCAGGCAATAACCACCTCCCTCTACTCACCTCTGCTGCAGTGCTGTACTGCTGTAGTACCTGGTGGCAGGCTCAGTGGGCATAAAAACAGACGTTCAGTGGCTGGGAGTGGGTGACATTCAGAGGAGGGGGCATGATTTACATATAAATCCTGCTGGGTGATTAAATGCTGACCCAAATCACATACAAACGCCCACATGATTTATGTAAATAGTGAGTGATTTACATATGTATGCTAACCCAATTTACATACAAATGTACAAATCTGTACGCTGTACACAGTGGGCAATGGTAGTGACAGACTCAGATCACGCGGGCTTTGATCTCAGGACAAAACCAGGGACACAGCTTGCAAGGGACAGATAAATATAAAACAGGACTGTCCCGGCAAATCTGGGCCTGTTGGCAAGTATAGAGTAGTCAGGATTAAGATCTCAGCAGTAGCTTTACTGCTACTACTGCAACACTATATTGCTAGACACATTATGGGAAAACAGATCCACCTGTGGTGGGCCTCGGTGACAATAGAAAAATACATTACAGAGAAAATAGTACCAAGGAGACTGAGGTGGGACATGCCACCAAGATGGTCTTAATGATAAGGACCCCATTGAAGATTGGTTTATTTTTTAACACTAATGGGAGTGAGCTGTTACAATTGTTAATAAAACGGAAGCAATGAAAATTAAGGGGAATTGAATAACAGATTAAGGAACTGAAAATGAGACTAGAACCAAATAAAGAACAGCCTGAGTTTCTAGCACTAACTTAGGATTTGCATTGCTTTTTAGAAAAAGGTGAATATGGAAACCCAAATAAGAAATATGGATAAACATGTTTAAGAGATGTAGGGGATTACAAATGAATATAGTTTTTAAATAGAAAATATCAATTAGAAGAAAATAATAGTGTTTCACAAAATACTACTCCAGAAAAAAACGGAAGGACGGAGAGAGCTAATCTCCCCCAAGAAAAAAAAAAAGTTTCAACCAGAGAGGAAGGAGATCTACAGAACACCAGGTGGGAGGGATACTAGGGGAACCATATGGAGGATTGAGGGAGAAAAAATAGGGCAATGGTAGATGGTCAAGTATGACTGCATATACTGTATTGCCAAATGTTAGTATATGTGTAGTAGATTGGTATATAACAGTGGCCTCCAAACTGCAGCCCAGAGGCCAGATGTGGCCCTTTGCATGTCCTTTTCATTGCCACATAGTAATAGTGCCTTGGGGCGCTATTACTCCCATTGACATCAAAGATGGGGCACTATTCCTTTCACTGACATCAACGATGGGGCACTATTCCTTCCACTGACATCAACGATGGGGCACTATTCCTTCCACTGACATCAATGATGGGACACTATTCCTCCCACTGAACCCAACGATGGGACACTATTCCTTCCACTGACGCCAACGATGGGACACTATACTGCCTACTGCCACCAAGGATGGTATTCCACCCACTGACACCAACAATGGGAGACTATTCCTCCCACTGACACCAATGATGGGGAACTATTCCTCTCATGGACACCAACGATGGGGCAGTCATCCTCCCACTGACACCAACGATGGGACACTATTCTGCCTACTGCCACCAATGATAGGGACTATTCCGCCCACTGACACCAACAATGGGTGATTATTTTTCCCACTGACACCAGGCATGGGGGACTATTCCTCCTACGGTCACCATTGATGGGGTTCTATTCCTCTCACGGACACCAATTATGCAACGCTAGACCTCCCACTGACATCAAGGAAGGGACGCTATTTTGTCCACTGCCACCAATGATGGGCAACCATTCCTCCCACTGACACCAACGATGAGGCACTTTTCCACCAACTGACACAAACAATGGGGCACTATTCCTCCCATGGTCACCAATGATGGGGCACTATTCCTCCCACTTATACCAATGATGGAGCACTATTCCTCCCACTGACATCAACAATGGTGCATAATTCCTGCCACTGACACTGACAGTGGGGCACTATTCCTTCCACTGATATCAACGATGGGGCACTATTCCTCCCACTGACACCAACGATGGAACACTATTCCTCCCACTGACACCAATGATGGGACACTATTCTGCCTACTGCCACCAATGATGGGGGACTATTCCTCCTACTGACCCCAACAAAGGGAGACTATTCCTCCCTCTGACACTTATAATGGGGGACTATTCCTCCCATGGTCACCAATGATGGGGTACTATTCCTCCCACAGACACCAACAATGGAGCAATATTCCTCCCAGGGACACCAATAATGGGACACTAGACCTCCCTCTGACACCAACGATGGGACACAATTCTGCCCACTGCCACCGATGAGGGGGGACTAATCATCCCTCTGACACCAACAATGAGGCACTATTCAATCAACCGGCACCAACAATAGGGCACTATTCCTCCCATGGTCACCAAGGTTGGGGCACTATTCCTCTTATGGACACCAATGATGGGGCACTAACTGGCCCTTTGTTTAGAAAGTTTGGAGACCCCTGGTATATAAGATCTATACAAGATCATGATATCCATTGATAGAGGCTAATGGTGCTGGTTCACTGGCATTCTGTGATATAGCTTCTGCATACTAGCTCCATAGTTCCCATGTATTGTTTTTTTGCATCCATGGAAACCATTGGGAAGGATGTGTTATATGTAGCTTGGTACGCCTCACGACCACCCACCTCTGAAGAATTCCAGTTGTGATGAAACGCGTCAGTTGGGAGTGGCCGTTTATGCTGTGGATCCCAGGCTGCAGGGTGATCAAGACAGGAGGTGGTTCCTGGGACTGGAGGTTCCTGGCTCGTTTATCTCATGTGCTTTTTACCCTCCTTATAATATAGAGTGCCAACTGTGAAGGTGAGGGTTCATCCGTATGAGCACTTGCTGGTGAAAGCAGCATCACCCTGATGAAGATACGTCATTTCCCTTGTATCGACACGCGTAGGGGAGGGGACTGGACGGTGCAGGAGACAGCTGGTCTGTGGTATGGAGTAACAGCACACGACCTCATCTCTCACTTGCCTGACGAAGGGGTCCCTTGTGATGTGACCGTTTTCGATTAAAAACCTTTTTTGGACAATCTTGTTTGCTGATCCATGGTGTGCTGGCGAAGATGTACTTCTGTTTGATGCTTCCAGAACCAAACTGGTAATCGTTACAGCACCCGTTAATGTTCTATTGCCATTTGTCCGGGAACGTGTGCGCCTGGAATATCGAATGGACTCATCTCTCATCCCGGCGATTTTAAAGGCACATTATAGAGCGGTGCACTTACACACCAAGTCCATGTGAGTACCCTGTACTAGGGCTTTGTTTTCATAATTGAAAACGTTTTTTAAATGATATCACACTATGGAGTTTCTTTTTGCCATTTATACGTGAGGAGACAACATCATTGAGCAGTTTGGGACCTTGCAATTAAACCTGGAATCCATTAAGGTGATTCACAAGCATGTATTGACCAAACTTAATTGTGAGGTCACACGCTCTGAGGTGAGCGGCAATTACCTAAGGGTGGGGAGCACCTGAGTGAGATCACAGCAAAAGATCTTTATATTCACGGTCACCTATCAAGTCATGTTTATTACCTTTTAATTAAGGACGTTATATTGATTTAAAACTGATCTTTTTTGATCAGGGTGTCACAGACTCATATGCACTTGAGCACTTTATGGATCACTTTCAGCCAAGTATTTGTGTCTTTTCATAGGTTTGTATACTGCATACCCAGCAGATTATTAAGAGGATAACGCAGCACATGATTTATTTTTTATTTTTGCATTTATTCATTCATTGAACTTTATACTATATATTATGTCACATACATATTGAAAAATCAGTACAGGTGAGGAGGATACCAGTGGATTCCTGGACAGGTAAGTGCCCTAATAATAAAAGTCAGCAGCTTCAGTATTTGCAGCTGCTGACATTAATTTTTTTCCTGAAGGAGCCTGGAGCTCTGCTTTAAATGATTAAAACCTCCAACTTTAATCATTTATTAAAGTGCATCCAGATCATGCTGAAGGTACAATCGCATATGATTTAATCAGATTTCCTCTAAGGAGACACTACCACCCTCCTTTCCCAGGCATGCACCAATCCCCACCTCTGGATTGTGTCACCAAGCTTCATCAGTGGCCCTCCAAAAAATGTTTTGGGTATACTGAAGATACACTTTAAGAGATAAGTATACTATCATGTGGTTATCCTTATTATTCCCCTTCCCCCACCAAAGTCTTCTCTCTTGCCAGGTACTTAAAAGATAACTTTGTGGAATTATAGTTATCCTTTAACACACCTAACGCCTAAGACAATACATTACCATCTGACCTTCCCAACATCAAACAAATAACGTGTCCTTAGCACTTACCCTTCCAGCCCTAACCTATAACCTAGAGGTCAGCAAACTTTCTAAACAAAGGGCTAGTTTATTGCCCTTCAGACTTTAGGGGGCCAGACCATGAACAGTGGGAATAAACAACGCTTTAGGCTTTGTGGTCAGTGGGAGTAAAACGATTACACCTGTGGTCAATAGGAGGAGGAATAGTGCCCCATCACTGGTATTATGCCGCGTACACACGGTCGGACTTTTCGGCTACAAAAGTCCGACAGCCTGCCCGACAGACTTTCGGCGGACTTTTGGCGGACTTGCGGCAGACTTTCTAACGAACGGACTTGCCTACATACGATCACACAAAAGTCCGACGGATTCGTACGTGATGACGTACACCGGACTAAAATAAGGAAGTTGATAGCCAGTAGCCAATAGCTGCGTACGCGGCATCAGTGGGTGGAGTAGTTCCCCATTGTTGGTTTCAGTGGAAGGAATAGTGTTCCATCGTTGGTGATAGTAGGAGGAATTATGGCCAGTCATTGGTGTCAGTGGGGGGAATAGTTCCCTATTGTTGGTGTCGGTGGAAGGAATAGTGCCACATCATTGGTATCAGTAGGAGACATTATTAATGTCAGTAAGAGGAATATTGTCTCATCGCTGGTGTAATCATACTTGCCAACAGTCCCGATTTTCCTGGGTCAATCCCGATTTTGGGACCCTCGTCCCGATTGGAGAGTGTCCCGAATCGGGATTTTCCATAAGGAAAATCGGCGTCCGTTTGCCAGGAGCCGTGTACATGAGGCCTAAATGAATAATTCACTAAAGAGGAACTGTCTCTATGCATGTACCTGTGTAGGAGCCTTTAGATGGAACCTACTATTTTCAACTTCTGGGATGTATAATACGTCTAGGGCAGTTGTTGCCTGTTTTTATTTTTGCTCAGGTCATAGACCTGGAACATATATGCAGGTTGGGAGTTTCAGATGCAGGCACTCTCATTCAGTGTTCCATGGAACCCTAGGGTTCCTCCATAGGTTGCTAGGGGTTCCTTCAGCTGTGGCTGATTGACCTCCCATCTGTTGGTGCCTGCATAAGTTTTGGTCCAGCAACACTTGGCATAGCCAGCAGCATGAACTCAATCATCATTTTTTGCTGTCTTAAAGTGGGAGTAAACTCCCTTGTGCGATTTCTACCTATAGGTGAGCTATATTATAGGCTTACCTATAGGTAGAAATCGTGCAGCGTTTCGGAGATATTTACTTTGGATGCAGGCGGTGACGTCACCAGCGCATGCGCTCCGAAGAAACGCATACCCATGCCATTCCTTCAGAGGCCCAGTGCTATGAACAGCGCATGCACGGGAGTGAAATTATCATGGCTTGGCCAATCAAAGGACCAGAGTCCGCCAACCCAGAAGGAAGACCGAGTGAAGATGGAAGCCCCGTCATCGCTGACAGCGTTCCGCTGGAGGGCTTCGTTTTAAGGTAAGTTTCACATAATGTGCTAGTATGTGATGCATACTAGCACATTATAACTTTTCCTTGCAGGTTTAAAAAAAAACAAAAAAAAAAAAAACTGTGGTTTACTACCCCTTTAATGGTGGCATTCCAATCACCACTGTAAGTGGGTATCCTTCCCACTAACCACCAATGTAAGAGGCATTCTTCCCACTGATCACCAATGTAAGTAGCATTCTTCTCACTGATCACCAATGTAAGGAGCATTCTTCTCACTGATCACCAATGTAAGGGTCATTCTTCTCCATAATCACCAATGCAGGGAGCATTCTTCTCACTGACCACCAATGTAAGGGTCATTCTTCTCCATAATCACCAATGCAGGGGTCATTCTTCTCACTGACCAGCGATGTAAGGAGCATTCTTTTCTCTGACCACCAATGTAAGGGACGTTCTTCACAATGACTCCTGATAATTAAATTTTAGCCGGGGTTTCCTGAGACCTGAAAGTTATTTCAACGGTTCCCTTGGGATAAAAGGGCTGAGAAAGGCTTATCTAAGGCAAGGGAGGGAATGACAGACACAAGCCGGCACCCTAAAGTGCCTTTTTTTTAAAATTTTTATGGTCTCATCTCTTTTGGGGAGATTTTCCCAGAGACGCAAAGGAAATTTCCACAAAGCGAGAGAAATTCCCTTCTTAATGATTGTAAACCCTCTTTTTAATTTTTTTAAATAACAAACATATCATACTTACCTCCACTGTGCAGCTCGTTTTGCACAGAGTGTCCCTGGAGCTTGTCTTCTGGGGTCCCCCGGTGGCTCTCGCGGCTCCTCCCCGCATCAGATAACCCCCTAGGAGAAGCGCTCTCCGGGGGGGGGGGGGGTTGACTTGCGGGTGCGCTCCGGAATCAAGCATTTGCATCCACAGAAACGAATGCCGGACTCGGCCCCGCCCCCCGGCACCAGCGTCATTGGATTTGATTGACAGCAGCGAGAGCCAATGGCTGCGCTGCTATAGATCTATCCAATCGAGAGCCGGGACCCCGAGGAGAGAGGGACAGCACGTCTCCGCCGGGGGAAATACGGGGCTCAGGTAAGTAAAACGGGGGGGGGGGGCTGGGGGGCCAGTCACTGCCAGGTGTTTTTTCACCTTAATGCATAGGATGCAAACTCCTTTTAAGTTCACCATACACATTAGAATCCAACCAAAAATTTTTGGATGCTCAACTTTAGGTTTATGAAAGCTAGCTGTAATAGGAGGACCTACCTGAACTCTGCAATAAACCCAATCAGACAGAGCCTCACACATGGAGTCTTTAGATGTACTCTTCACAGGCACAGAAATTTTACAGGCAGCGTCTTCGCCTTCTGGTAAGAGCTCAGGACCAAATGGATTTACAGTCTGTGTTTTTTTCCTTTAGAGACATTCTTGTTTCCTTTTTTGTGAAAGTTAGCAACTCCATTTCAGACTCATTTCCTTTTTTAACCCCAACACTAGAAGCACATGTAGGGGTCAATTCACTAACATTTATCTCATATGAGATAACGCAGTCACTTGACTCATTTGCATAAATTATCACATGCAGTAAATAAAGTCCAATTCACAAAAAAAAAAATAGATTGTGCGGTATTTACCGCAAAATGAAAAATGTGCCAGTAAATATTATTTATAATGCAGTAAGCTCTTAAAGTGTTTTTTTTTCTGGCCTCCCTCTCTAAAAATCGAAAGTCAACAGCTACACATATTGCTGCGCTGCGCTCTCTTACTGGCCCGGTAGCAGGGGAAGAAGGAGGGTGGAGGATGGGGCAGAATTTCTGACAGACATCGCCGCGAGGAGGTCCGATGGAAGTGGGGACAAGGTGCCTGTCAAAAGCAGGTACACGCTCCCCCTCCCCGAATCTGCCAAACTCTCTATCAAAAACATCACAAGTTGCCTCTTATCTCCCCTTCTATATAGTCTAACTATTGAACATTTGGCTTTAGCATTGTGTATTTATCCATCTATTCAAGGACTCAATATTGACACATAACCGTAACCATGTCAGCTCTGGAAGATTTACCCCCCTTCATAACCAGGCCATTTTTTGCTATACTGCACTGCATTACTTTAACTGACAATGGTGCGGTCATGCAACGCTGTACCCAAATTAAATTTATATTATTTATTTTCACACAAATAGAGCTTTCTTTTGGTGGTATTTGATCACCACTGGGCGTTTTATTTTTTGAGCTACAAACAACAACAAAAAAAAGACTGATAATTTTGAAAGAAACAAACAATATTTTTTACTTCTGCTATAAAACATATCCAATAAAAAAAAAATGTAAAAGTCGAATTTATTAACAAATTTCAATCAATATGTATTCTATTTTGTTTACATTGACAGAGCTCTGTCCTGTCTTCCTCCTCACCAAACAGTGGGTGCCGGAGGTCAATCATTGGCCGGGACCCGCTGATCGGCTTGCGCTGTGACTAATCACAGCACAGCCGCCACGTTTGGCGTGCCCCCTACTTGGAAGTGCTGGATCATGTACTAGATACGCCGCTCTGCCACCGTACTCCTACCTGAGGCGGTTGGCAAGCAGTTAAACGTTGTCCCTATGCAGATGACCTCTTATTAAACATAACACCTCCAATCACCACCATTCCTAACATCTTAAAAGAGTTCTCTAGATTTAGGGCATTGCGTGACTTCAAGGTAAACACAGATAAATTACATTTTTTTAAGTCTTTGAAGAGCTTTAGTCAAAAATGGAAAATTAGTGAGTAGGAAAGTTTTTGTTTTTTTTCAGATTTCAAAAGAGACATACTGGGGGTCATTTACTATAGCGCCGCTGCACTAATTAGCACTAATTGCCACAAATTAGTGCTAATCGCGGTAATTATCGCTAAAATGGTATTCACTATAGCGCTGGTGAGCAAATACTCCCAAAATCGAATTTACTATAGTTCCCTGAAACCAAATAACGCCCAAACCCTTACTCTGGTAAAACCTGGTGAATTGCACATGGAAATATTGTTTAGAGCATGATATAATTATCTAAATAGTACTGAAATATGCGGTATATTATTTAACCACTTCAATACAGGGCATTTTCACCCCCTTCCTTCCCAGACCAATTTTTAGTTTTCAGCGCTGTCGCATTTTAAAACGACAATTGCGCAGTCGTGCGATGTTGTACCCAAACAAAATTGACGCCTTTTTTTCCCCCACAAATAGAGATTTCTTTTGGTGGTATTTGATCACCTCTGCGGTTTTTATTTTTTGCGCTATAAACAAAAGAATTTTGTTTGTTTTTGAAAAAAACACAATATTTTTTACTTTTTGCTATATTAAATATCCTATTTTTTTTTTTTACAAAAAACTAATTTTTTCCTCAGTTTGGGCCGATACGTATTCTTCTACATATTTTTGGTAAAAAAACTTGCAATAAGCATATATTGATTGGTTTGCGCAAAAGTTATAGTGTCTACAAAATACGGGATAGATTTATGCCATTTTAAAAAAAAAATTATTTATTTTTTTACTAGTAATAGCGGCGATCTGCGATTTTTTTCGTGACTGTGACATTATGGCGGACACATCGGACACTTTTGACACATTTTTGGGACCATTCACATTTATACAGCAATCAATGCTATAAAATTGCATTGATTACTGTATAAATGTGACAGGCAGGGAAGGGGTTAACCACTAGGGGGACGCGAGGGGTTAAATGTGTTTCCTAGGGGAGTGATTCTAACTGTAGGGGGTGGGGACTCACAAGGGGAGGAGACCGATCGGTGTTCCTCTGTACTGGGAACACAGATCGGTCTCCTCTCACCTGACAGGACGTGGATCTGTGTGTTTACACACACAGATCCACGGTCCTGTTCGGTTAACGGGCAATCGCGGGTGCCCGGCGGCAATCGCGGCCGCCGGGCACACGCACTGGGTCCCGAGCAATGCCGCGGGCGTGCGCCCCCTAGACGGCCGGGAAGCCCAGGACGTCATATGACGGCCACCCAGGATGGGAGATCCCATCTCAGGCCGTCATTTGACTATGGGCGGGTAGTGAAGTGGTTAAAGATAATCTGCTTTTAAACTGTGTGAAAAGGTGATTTCTACACTGAAATATCTTTAAAAGTCTGAGAAGAGATAAATTCCCCGTTTTTGTAAAACTAGGTACCAACACAACTGAGCATGCTCAGACCTGCAAATAGCTCTCATTTTAGCTCCAGTGTCTTTTTTTACAGGGCACTATAGTAAATACCAAAATGAGCACTGAGTAAAAGAGCATTTTTTGGAAGTGAAAATCTGCACTATTATGCCCTGTACACACGGTCGGACTTTGTTGTCGGAAAATTTTATCTCCTGCTCTCCAACTTTGTGTGTCGGAAAATCCGATGGAAAATGTCCGATGGAGCCCACACACGGTCGGAATTTCCGACAACACGCTCCGATCGGACATTTTCCATCGGAAAATCCGACCGTGTGTACGGGGCATTATAGTCCAATGCAAGTTTTAGCCATTGATTCTACTGGAACAATTGTAACTTTCACAAATAAATTCTTTTAATGTTGAGATGAAATGTATCTTTCTCTGAACTAAATTTTCCTTTGCAACATTGTTGCTTCTACTTCAACTATTTTGTTTTTAATAATGCTAGAATGTAAAATGTTTTGATGTTTTGGTAAAATATATTTTTCTCTATCACTTTCACTTGTTATGCCCCGTACACACGGTCGGACTTTGTTCGGACATTCCGACAACAAAATCCTGGGATTTTTTCCGACGGATGTTGGCTCAAACTTGTCTTGCATACACACGGTCACACAAAGTTGTCGGAAAATCCGATCATTCTGAACGCGGTGACGTAAAACACGTACGTCGGGACTATAAACGGGGCAGTGGCCAATAGCTTTCATCTCTTTATTTATTCTGAGCATGCGTGGCACTTTGTCCGTCGGATTTGTGTACACACGATCGGAATTTCCGACAACGGATTTTGTTGTCGGAAAATTTTATAGCCTGCTCTCAAACTTTGTGTGTCGGAAAATCCGATGGAAAATGTGTGATGGAGCCCACACACGGTCGGAATGTCCGACAACAAGGTCCTATCACACATTTTCCGTCGGAAAATCCGACCGTGTGTACGGGGCATTACTCTCCATCTCACAACAATCTTTACCCCAAACTCACACAAGGTGTCTTTACAAAGCACAAACAATACCATTGCTGATGCAAATTTAAAATGAGTCACAATTTTTTGTGCTTTTTATTATTTCCAAATAATCATAATTTGAGCCCAAAAAATGTGATATGTGTATCAACATCAGAAATCAAAATGTAGTTCCCAAAAATTTGAGGGTAATATCACTATTCCTCAGTGACCCACAAAGAGCCACCCAAATATCACAAAATAAATCAAGAAGAATAACTCTTGTAAAATGTAATTCCATTACCTGTATGTATGCAGTATTTATGTGTATTTATGTGTAGGGGGTTTTCACATGTGTCAGCTCTGTGGCTTAGAGGTTAGAACTTCTGCTTAGCATCCCTGAGTGTCTAGGTTCAATTTCCAAAAATGCTGCTTCATGTAGAGAAATTGTCTCATCTCCCAGATCCTAAAACTAAATGTAGTATTTATGTGTAGGAGGGTTCCACCACCATTGTAGTTCTTGCCAGATACACTATCCAAACAAAAGTATTGGGACGCCTGCCTTTACACACACATGAACTTTAATGGCAAGCCCTGTCTTAGTCCGTAGGGTTAAAAGTTGATTTGGCCAACCCTTTGCAGCAAGAACAGATTCTGGGAAGGCTATGAAAGCTGTCCATAAGGTTTAGTGTGTCTATGGAAATGTTTGACCATTCTTCTAGAAGTGCATTTGTGAGGCCAGGCACTGATGTTGGATGAGAAGGCCTGGATTGCAGTCTCTGCTCTAATTCAGCCAAAAGGTGTTCTATCAGGTTGAGGTCAGGACTCTATGCAGCCAGTCAAGTTCCTCCACCCCAAACTCGCTCATCCATGTCTTTACGGACTTTGCTTTGTGCAGTTGTGTTGGAACAGGAAGGGGCTATCCCCAAACTGTTTCCACAAAGTTGGGAGCATGAAATTGTCCAAAAAGTCTTGGTATGCTGATGCCTTAAGAGATCCCTTCACTGGAACTAAGAGGTCAAGCCCAACCCCTGAAAAACAACCCCACATTATAATCCCCCCTCCATCAAATGATTTGCACCAGTGCACAAAGCAAGGTCCATAAAGACATGGATGAGTGAGTTTGGGGTGGAGGAACTTGACTGACCTGGACAGAGTCCTGACCTCAACACAACAGAACACAACAGAACACCTTGGGGATGAATTAGAGCAGAGCGTTCTTGTCCAATATCAGTGCCTGACCTTACAAATGCACTTGAAAGATTGGTCAAACATTCCCATAGACACACTCCTAAACCTTGTGGACAGCCTTCCCAGAAGAGTTGAAGCTGTTATAGCTGCAAAGGGTGGGCCAAATGAATTTTGAACCCAAGGACTAAGACTGGGATGCCATTACAGTGCATGCGCGTTTAAAGGCAGGTGTCCCAATACTAACATATGTTTAGAAAACTGTTGCTTTGTTTATGTGGATGCAAATGGACTTTGATTTTTGACCTGTAGTTGGAGATTTGATGCACATAGCCAAGGGCTAACACAGTTGCAAATAGTAGTATGTGTTCCTGCCCATCAGGTGCAATCACTTTAGACATACACGAAGAGACAGATTGAAAGATACTGGTGGGTGTGTACTTCTATTGGGCGTGTGTCAGTGTGCTAACAATACAACCTACCATATATAAAGGGCTGTAGTAGGGGGGGTTCGTTTGGCTTGAGAAGGCCAGGTTTTTTGCTGTGATTTGTGGGGAGCGAAGGAATGATATTGTGCCTATTGACAAACACCCAACTAGGGCTGTTTGTTTGCTGAAATTCTTGTGCATTTTTTCAATCAAAAGTGGGTTTATGTGGCCATGCTTTCAATGTTGTGTGTATTGTTCCTGTCTGACCATGCAAACATGGTTTTGGGAGCATGTGCTGCCCTTCTACTCTTGGATCACATTGCTTAATCATATACACAGAACTGCAGCTTCCAGCAGAATATACTCACCAATGTATGTATGTAGATTTGTGGGGTGGTGGCGGGTGTTATATTTTGAACATGTGGCTTTTTTTATATTATGTTGGAATGCTTTGCAAGAATAATGACTGTTAAGTATGTTTCTATAATCTTGCAGATAAAAATGTGATCTGTTGCCCGTTATACACTGAAAGTAAAGCTGTGTCTACAAATTTTAGACTGTAAGCTCCTATGAACAGGCCCCTGTAAGCTCCTATGAACAGGCCCCTGTAAGCTCCTATGAACAGGCCCCTAAAACCCAATTGCTAACTGTTTTGCTAAATGTAGCACCATATATCCTGTAGAAAATGTTGTGAAGCTAATAAATGAATATACATAATTTTGTTTCTGCTGACAAAACAAAAATAAATTACTGAGCTTGGTTTTTTTTTTCTTTTCTTTCTTCTTTTTAATTAGTTTTGGGGGTGGTGGTTTTGGGGAAGTGAAAGATCTTTTACATCTTAGGCTGGATTCACACCTATGCAGTTTTAGTGCTTTTTGCAGATTTGCACTACAGTCCATTTAACATAACCATGTTAAATGGACTGTAGTGCAAATCTGCAAAATGCAAAAAACACTAGAAATGCATAGGTGTGAATCCAGCCTTAGGCTGCTTTCACACTGGAGGCGCTTTACAGGTGCTAAAAATAGCGCCTGTAAGGCTGGATTCACTCCTATGCATTTTTAGTGCTTTTTGCATTTTGCAGATTTGCACTACAGTCCATTTAACATGGTTTTCTATGGGACACTTTCTGTAGTGCAAATCTGCAAAATGCAAAAAGCACTAAAAATGCATAGGTGTGAATCAGGCCTAAAGAACCTCTCCTCTCACTCCAGTGTGAATTGGTCCTGACCCTAGGCTCACATCTATGCATTTTTTTGTGTGTTTTGCAGTTTTGAGAAACACTCTACAGTCCATTTAACATGGTTTCCTATGGTACTAATTCACTAGTTCTATGCATTTTGCGGCCAGTGCGTTTTTGGAAACGGTCGGGGACTTTTTTCACGCGATTTGCAGGTAATAGATTTCAATGGAACTGCACCAGAAATGCAACTGTTGCGTTTGTGATGTGATTTTTGATGTGTTTTTTTTTTTAACACTGTATATAGCTGGTTGCTAACCGGGGGGGGGGGGGGGGGTGGGCGGGAAGCCAGCTGCCATGTCCTTAACAACCAATGAATCTTTAGCTGTCAGCGGCTTCCCCACAAAGTACAAAAAAAAAAAAAATGCCAGCCAAAAAAAACTCAAAACTGCATTGTGTCCCCCCCCCCGGGTCTAGTATGGATTCAGAGGGGACCTCCCATGCCAAAATTTTTCAAAAATGGCTTGAGGTCCCCCCCCATTACCAGGCCCTTTGGGTCTGGTATGAATATTAAGGGGAACCCCTGCATTAAAATATAAAAAAATTGCGCGGGAGTCCCCCAAAAATCCATACCAGGCCCTTCAGGTCTGGTATGGATATTAAGGGGAACCCCGTATCGAAAAAAATTGCTTACGGGGCCCCCCCCAAAATCTATACCAGACCCTTATCCAAGCACACAACCTGGCAGGCCACAGGAAAAGAGGGGGGGGGACGAGAGAGCGCCTCCTCCTAAACCATACCAGGCCACATGCCCTCAACATGAGGCCCTTGTCCCCATGTTGATGGGGACAAGGGCCTCATCCCCACAAACAGTGGTTTGGTGGTTGTGGGGGTCTGCGGACGGGGGCTTATCGGAATCTGGAAGCCCCCTTCAATAGGGGGACCCCCAGATCTCACCCCCCCTATGTGAATAGGTATCGGGTATATTATACCCCTACACATTCACCAAAAAAAGCAGTAAAATGTGACAAAAGACAATAGCCGGTTTTTGACAATGCCTTTGTTGTAAAATAGCTCTTCTTCTTTCCCCGCTTCTTCCTCCGGTCTTCTCCATCTTCCTCCGGATTCTTCTTCCTTCTGCTTCTTCTTCCCCGGTCCGTCCTCCTGTCTTCCTCCTCCGCCGCTACCGCTGAACATTCAAAAAACGAACCTCCTTCGATGCTGCGATAGGGCGGGTGACGTGACTCCGAGACCCTGCCCCACAAGGGATGGGGTCTCCTGATGACGTCATCCGGCGGCCACGCCCCATAGTTATATATGAAATGGGCGCTATGGAAGCAGACAGATCGGCTGGCCACAGCGTCGGAGGAGGTTCATTTTCCTAGCAGGTCGGTGGCGGGAGCGACGGAGGAGAAAGACCGGAGCCGGAGGAGAAAGACCGGAGCCGGAGGAAGATGGAGAAGACCTAAGGAAGATTGTCAGGAAGGGCATGCCAGTATCCAAAATGGCAGCCAAAGAAGATGGCCTGTTACCTCAGCTCCCGTCAGAATACCGTTGGTGCGCCTGCCCGTGCCCATGTGCGCGTAAATGCACGATGGCGCGCGCGCACCCTGTGACAGCCTTTGGCGCCCAACAGGCTATTTAAACTCAGCCAGTACCCAGACTCAGTGCTGTCTGCTCTACAGCGTTCCCGTGTGTTCCCGTTGCCTTGTACTTGATACCTGTTCCTGTTACCTGACCCGGCTTGCTTCTGGCGTTCCTGCTTTCTACCTGTACCTGACCCGGCTTGTTTGTCTCCGCATCTGCCTCCTCCCTCTGCTACCTCACTGCCAGCCCATCATCGATCCAGCCTGTATCCTGACTACGCTTCAGCCTTCGCATCTGCTCCTGACATGCCCACCAGTGTATGATCCGGCCTGCCTGTACCTGCCTTCTCTTCTGCCTGGGGAGTCCTGCTGAACTGCGATCCCACCTGCAGCTGCCTCGGCTACACTATCTGCGATCCACCTGGCACTCATGCGACTCTGCACTCCTGCGCCTCCTGTCTGCTCTACCAGGGGCCCTCGAGTCAGAGGTGTAAGAGAGGCCATCCTCTGCATATCAGGTTCTACCGTCAGGTACGTGACAAAGATGGAGGAAGAAGCGGGGGAAAGAAGAAGCCGGAGGAAGATGGAGAAGACCAGAGGAAGAAGCGGGGAAAGAAGTGCTATTTTACAATAAAGGAATTGTCAAGAACTGGCTATTGTCTTTTGTCACATTTTACTGCTTTTTTTTGGTGAATGTGGAGGGGTACAATGTACCAGATATCCATTCACATGGGGGGGCCGGGATCTGGCGGTCCCCTTATTAACCACTAGCCTACCGCCCACTGTCATATGACGGCGGGATGGTAAGATGTGAG
The DNA here is from genome assembly GCA_037952925.1 of Lithobates clamitans. Taxonomy (NCBI): domain Eukaryota; kingdom Metazoa; phylum Chordata; class Amphibia; order Anura; family Ranidae; genus Lithobates; species Lithobates clamitans. The sequence goes on along the minus strand of JBBGZY010002376.1, from coordinate 1,772,011 downwards.
TCCATTTAAACAGGACATGTGCGCGATCATGTGCATGCAGCCCTGTACTGTCGGTGGCGGCGTGTCACCGAGACACTGCTCGTCATACGACAGAGGTGAACAGCCACTGGGCACCGGGGAGTTCTCATCAGATTCCAATTCTGATTTCGAATCACATTCGGCATTTGAACCGATCGAGAGTAGTAATGATTCGGATGAAGAAGGGGTCCCTCCTAAAAGGGCACGGCACTCTGGAAACCAGGCAGCCACCAGCACCCAGGATTATATTTCCAGGCTCAGTACCAGTGCTGCCGCCAGTAATAGGCCCCAGGAACAAAGGCCCAGTACCAGCGCTGCCGCCAGCAATAGGTCCCAGGAACAAAGGCCCAGTACCAGTGCGCTCACCAGCGATAGGCCCTGCGAACAAATGCCCAGGCCCAGTACCAGTGCTGCCAAATCACGCCTGAGTACCAGCACAGAAAATTCAACTCCCCCCAACTACTGGAGTGTCACGTCCTCCAAGAGCCAGGGCCGCTACATACATGCCAGATGGTCTTGCCAACCCAACATGGCTGCCTTCCGACTCGGGCTCACCAATTATTCCCCCTTTCACAGCACAGCCAGGTGTGCAGGCCAACACCCAAAATTTCACATTCGATTGCTTTCATCTGTTTTTGCCCGACACTTTGCTGCAATTCATTGTGGACCAGATGAATTTATATGCCCAACAGTATATTGCCAACAACCCCCAATCATCTTATGCCCGTCAGTTTGAATGGGGAGATCTGAATTTGGAGGAGTTCAAATTGTTTATGGGGCTCACCATAAACATGGGGCTTACAAAAAAAAAATGAAGGACATGCCTATTGGTCCACCAACCCCATCCACCACAAGCCCATGTATTCTGTCGTAATGCACAGGTCCCCATATGAGATGATTATGAGAGTTCTTCATTTTAACGACAACACCCAGTGCCCTCCAATATCATCCAAATTCTGATAAGCTATATAAAATTTGCCCACTGATAAATTTATTTTAACAACGATTTTCAGAACTCTATGTCCCCAAGAAGCATATATGTGTAGATGAGTCCCTGGTACCCTTTTCAGGCCGGCTAGGAATAAAACAATATATTCCTAGCAAAAAGGCCAAATACGGAGTAAAATTTTACACGCTCTGTGAGAGAGTCACGGGATATCTATATGCGTTCCGCATATATGAAGGAAGAGATTCCCAGCTCCAGCCCCCTGAGTGCCCGGCCAACATGGGCACAACTGGAAAAATCGTATGGGACCTGGCTTACCCACTTCTGAAAAAAGGATATCATATATACTTTGACAACTTCTATACCAGCCTGCCCCTTTTCAAACACTTATACATCGCAAAAGCCCTGGCCTGCGGAACCTCCAGAAATAATAGGAAGGACTTCCCACAATCCATAGTAAACAAAAAGCTGCGAAGGGGGCAAAGAGCAACACTGAGATGCAATGAAGTGCTGGCCTTGAAGTGGAAGGATAACAAGAACGTGCACATAATATCCACCATTCACGATGACACTACAGTTGTAGTTCAGCGAAGACGAGGTCCCATTGAAAAAGCCGACATGTGTCCAAGATTATAATCTCTACATGGGGGGAGGGGGGTTTCAATGATCAAATGATTCAGCCCTATTTGTCATTAAGGAGGTCCCGATTCTGGTACAAGAAGGTTGCAATTTATCTCATCCATTTGGCCATTTATAATTCCTACATAGTCTACAGCAAATCCACAGAAAGCCCCGCCCCCTTCCTAAAATTCATAGAAGTAGTCACGTCCCTCATCTATCAACAAAGACCCCCCCCCCAAGAAGACCTTCGCTCCGATGCTGATAGCCGACTTCATGAACGCCACTTCCCGTACAACATTCCACCATCTGAAGCAGGCCGAAGACGGCAAAAAAGATGTTGCGTGTGCAGCAGTAGAGGATTTTGAAAAGATACCAGCTACCATTGTTCCCAGTGTCCTTCCCAACCTGGCTTTTGCATTGGTGAATGCTTCGAACGTTATCATACATCCCTTAAATATTAGCCCATATTTTTAACCATTTCCCCATTTTCATCATCTGTGCTGACCATTTTCCATGCTTCCCCAAATAACCATGCCACTGCCTTCCACGTGAACTGACCCTGGCCTGCTTTTTGACTATGCCTCTACCTAACGTTTGGACTGCTTCCAGGTGAACTGACCCTGGCCTGTTTTGCGACTATGCCTCTGCCTACCGTTTGGACTGCTTTCACGTGAACTGACCCTGGCCTGTTTTGTGACTATACTTCTGCCCACCGCTTGGACTGGTTGCACGTGAACTGACCCTGGCCTGTTTTATGGACTATGCTTTTGCCTACTGCTTGGACTGATCTGTTGCCCTGCTACTGTAGTACACAGGGGTCTCACATATGTGAGGGGCTCCAGAATAGTTTTTCTGGATGGAGAAAACTATTTTTTTTTGTTTTCTCTGGGTTTCGTAATTTCCGGACTAGGGTCTGGAGTCCAGAGGCTTCATAGAGATTTGGGTGGGTCGATGCCTCTACCCCTGTGCCCCTGTGCACAGGTCTTACCCGATTGCGGCCCTCAGCCCGCTGCTGACTTGCTGCCATCATGCCTTTGCCTGCCGCATGAACAGACCACACCTCTGCCTGCTGGGCTGGAGAGCGGTACAATAATGAGTGTCTGCAGGTAACAGTGTACCAGGACCAATATTATGGCTGTGCTGGCTGTCTCTGCCTGCACAATTTCTATGGACAAATGCTTTAACTGTGCTGACAATATCCTTGTGCTGACCATAGACAATATTCCTGCCTGCTGCCTGGATAATTACTATTGCAGTCACTAAGCACATCCCTGACTGCTGCCTGGACCAGTGCTCTCTTCTGTGGACACTACTAAAAGCACAGGTAATACTTTTTTTTTTTTTTTACCCTTTCCGCAATAGAATTTATTTTGGATTGTAATTCTTGGTATGTACATGCTATGTGTTAGAAATATGAAGGGCCTTCAAAAATGATAGGTTGCCAGGAAATTATATATGTAATGTATGCTCCTAGAACGCCTGATGGTGCTACTTGGATGTTGGGCCTCTGTATGCGGCCAAGCTGTGTAAAAGTCTCACACATGTGGTATCCCCAAACTCAGGAGGAGTAGCAGAATGTATTGTGGGGTGCCATTTTTGCTATGTGTGGGAAAGATCTTATAAATGGACAACTTTGTGTAAAAAAAATGCTTTTTCATTTTTTCCCCACATTTTCCAAAAACTTCTGGAAAAAAAATAACCATTCAAAAGACTCATTATGCCTCATAGATTATATGTTGGGGTGTTTGCTTTCCAAAATGGGGTCATTTTGTGGGCAATCCCATTGTCCTGGTGCTCCAGGACCTTCAAAAGTGTAATAGGTGGTTGAGAAATGAGATGTGCAATTTATGCTTGTAGAATGCCTGAAGGTGCTACTTGAATGTTGGGCCTTTGTATGTGGCCAGGCTGTGTAAAAGTCTCACACATGTGGTATCCCCATACTCAGGAGGGGTAGCAGAATGTATTTTGGGGTGTAATTTGTTGTATGCATATGCTCTGTGAGAGAACTAACCAGTTAATATGACAATTTTGTAAAAAAAAATCTTCATTTTGCAAAGAATTGTGGGAAAAAAATTACAACTTAAAAACTCACCATGCTACTTAATACCTTGGAATGTCTTCTTTCTAAAAAGGGGTCATTTAGGGGGTATTTGTACTTTTCTGACTTGTTAGTATCTCAAGAAATGAGATTCACCTGATGTACTGAAGGCCTGATCAGATGTTTTCAATTTTCAGTGATTGGCACCATAGTTTGTAGACTCTATAACTCTCACAAAGACCAAATAATATATACTAATTTGGGTTATTTTTATCAAAGATATGTAGCAAGATAAATTTTGGCCAAAATTTTATGACAGAAACAAAGAAAAAGGCAATTTTCACAACATTTACGGTCTTTTTTTATTTATAGCACAAAAAATAAAAAAAAACACTAGTGATTAAATAGCACCAAAAGAAAGCTCAGTTTGTGTGAAAAAAGGGACAAAAATATCATTTGTGTACATTTGTTGCATGACTGACTTTTTTTTGATGCGGGGTTCCCCTTTATATCCATACCAGAAGTGGAGGGCCTGGTATGAATTTTGGGGGGATCCCCACAAAATTTTTTTTTTATTTTGATGCAAGGTTCCCCTTAATATTCATACCAGACCCAAAGGGCCTGGTATGGACTGGGGGGAGAACTCACGCCGTTTTTTTCAATGATTTTTATCTATATTGCCAGGATCGGACAATACATTACAGCCAGTGAGCAGTTTTGAATGAAATTGTTTTCCTTTAGAAATGTCATTTTGCTGTGGTACTGTTCTAAACATGGGATAGATGCGCTACTTTACAGGCATACTAAGGACACCCCCCAGGCACGATATTAAAAGGAATATTTATTTTTTATTGTTTCCCTGCTTCTGAAAAAACTGCATTTTTTCAAACTTTTTTTGCAATGATACATGTCCCCTGGGGCAGGACCCGGGTCCTCATACACTTTTTATGGCTATAATTTACATATAAGCCTTTAAAATGAGCACTTTTGATTTTTCTTGTTCGTGTCTCAAAGACTTTAATGATGATCGCACACATTTTTGGCCTCTTCGCAAGTTCTGGTGTGAACCGAATCGGGGGAGTTCGGCTCATTCCTACCCAATGGCACATGAGCACGATTGGTACCATAATATTAATGCCTCAAATGCAAAACATTATTGTATACAATGAAAAGAAACAAACATTAGTAATAGTATTTTCTACGTATGATTATGCTCAATTCCATAGCGTAGTGGTATGCCCTGCCACCTTCAAAGGTTCAAGCCATGGGTTTGAATCCCACCAATGGTCTCACCTCCTGAAAACGTACATTGTACTCAGCAGCACATCAGTTTAGTTTATCCCATCATTTTAACTCTTCAAATTATGCAATGGTATGTAATTATTCAATAATATTATGGTGTGGAATTAAAAAAATCAGCTATTCAAAAATCAAGGAAAAAAATGGCATGGGGTCCCCCCTCCAGTGCATACCAGGCCCTTCGGATCTGGTATGGATATTAAGGGGAACCCTGTGCCAAAATTTATAAAAAAAATTGTGTGGGGGGATCCCCCCAAAATCCATACCAGACCCTTATCTGAGCATGCAACCTGGCAGGCCGCAGGAAAAGAGGGGGGGCGAGAGAGTGGCCCCCCTCCTCCTGGACCATACCAGGCCACATGCACTCAACATGGGGAGGTTGCTTTGGGCCCCCCAAAACACCTTGTCCCCATGTTGATGGGTACAAGAGCCTCATCCCCACAACCCTTGCACGGTGGTTGTGGAGGTCTGTGGGCGGGGGGCTTATCGGAATCTGGAAGCACCCTTGGCACACCCACATGAGCTAATTCATCCTTCAGACTTTCTGATAACCCCAGGTGGAAATTATGTCGTAGAGCTGCGTTGTTCCAGCCAGTGTCTGCACTCCAGCATCTGAAGTCAGTAACATAGTCCTCGACCGCTATGCAGCCTTGCTGGAGTGCATGGAGAGACGATTCGGCAGTAGTAGTTCATTGAGGGTCCTCATACAGCTGGGACATTGCCTGGAAGAAGGAGGACATGGTATTTAGTTGTGCGTCCTTTACTTCTAATAGATGATGAGCCCAGGTTTGGGGTTCACCCTGGAGCAAGGATAGGATGAATCCCACCTTTGTAGTTTCTGCTGAAAAAGTCTGTGGTTGGAGTGAAAAATAGACCTGACAGGCATTGCGGAATGCTCTAAACTTAGTCCGGTCTCCAGAGAATCTTTCAGGGCTTGGTACTCGTGGCACAGAAAAATGTAATTCCTGGTACAGGAACACTGGTGCACTGGTCATTGTCTGAGTAGTCACAGTAGTGGAAACAGAAGCAACAGGGGTAGCAGATGAAGGCAGGACTTGCACATGTTTCTCAAGTTGAACCTACTTCTCCTGCAGGGTCTTGACTGCTTGTGTAAGACCTGCGAGACTCTGGCAGACTTCATTTAAGGGAGAGGTTCCTCCTGCAGGCTCAGTCATGGCTGCTTGGTACTGTCACATACCTGGTTGGTGAGCCTGACGTGTGGATGAAGGTCTCTCGTACAGCGCTGGCTCAAGGACTACTAATAGTGAGACATAAACGGCAGACAGAGGCGTAGTTGGGTCACAGGCATGGTTGGCAACAGTTGCAGGGTAAACAGGAGCAGCAGGCAGAGACAGAGTCCGTAGTTAAGCCAGGGGTCGGAGCAGGAAGCAGACAGAGGTAGTAGGGAGCAAGCCGGATCAGTATCAGAAGTCAAACGCAGGAATCAGGATTCACATAAACGCTGTAGACCAAGCAGCAACTAGATATCGCTGAAGCTTCGTTTAAATAGGCCGTTTGGCGCCAGTCCTGGTGACAGGCGCGTGCACACGCGCGTTCGCATATGTGCCCGTGGCTGTTCTGCTCGTCCTTTGTTGGCACCTGCGCACATGTGTGTGTCTGGGAACGGCAGGTATTGTTCTAAACATGGGAAAAATGCGCTATTTTACAGGCATACTAAGGACACCCCCCAGTCATGATATTTGAAGGAATTTATTTTTATAAATTTTTTTTATTTTAATTTTTATTGTTTCACTTTAAGCATTATTAAAATCGCTGCTCCTGAAAAAAACAGCAGTTTTTAAAACTTTTTTTTGCATTGATACATGTCCCCTTGGGGCAGGACCCGGGTCTCCATACACTTTTATTGGCAATAACTTGCATATACTGTAAGCCTTTAAAATTAGCACTTTTGATTTTTCATTGTTCGCGTCCCATAGACTTTAACGGTGTTCGCTTGTTCGTACAAATTTTTGTGCCTGTTCGCATGTTCTGGTGTGAACCGAACCGGGGGTGTTCAGCTCATCCCTAGCCCCATGACTATCTTCTATATGCCACAGAAAATGACATTGAATGCCCACCCTGACACATGTGCCTTAGGTTGTTTAGCTCTGCTTGTTGTAATACTTGTGAATGAGTTAGTGCACAGTGCAAGCAGCTAGAGAGATCAGAGTAGCTTGTTAAAGCCCTTATATTGCTTTTTGAGAACATGTAAATACAGTGATACCTCGGTTTGCGAGTAACGTGGTATACGAGCGTTTGCAAGAGGAGTTATGTGTTTTTTAAAATCCTGACATGATTTGCAAGCGCTGTCTCGCATGACGAGCAGGACTGAAGCCGCTGGTGTATATATTACCATATGTGGCCAGAGGTCCGGGGGCACTGGTGGCTCCCAGCGCTTCCTGGAGAACTCGGAGACACTCCCAGCTGGGTGGGGCAGGCGTAACGTGCATCGGAGCACCCAAAAGTGTCAACAGTTCCCAAGTGTCTCCGAGTGTTTTAGAGCGTCACCAGCACCCCCGCACCTCTGGCCACATACAGTACTGCATACACCAGCGCCCCGCAGCTCTGGCCACATACAGTACTGCATACACCAGCGCCCCGCACCTCTGGCCACATACAGTACTGCATACACCAGCAGTGGTTGTGGAACGAATCATCTGAGTTTCCATTATTTCTTATAGAGCAGTAAGGGAGGAAAATGGCAATAAGTTGGTCAAGGAAGAATCTTTGGTGTTAAGGTGTTCTGGAGGAATGTTTTGTCCAAGAGACTTACCAACAGGCACAAAGATCTGGTATGGATGACAATCCAAGTGTAAAAGTAACTGCTTTGCATGCCTTCTGTCAGTGCCCCTTTGGACAGGATCTGTCCCTGAAACATGAACTTTGTACTACAAGCAGACATCAACCTTTGGTGTTCTGCGTGGACATGTGGTGCATTTGCACAACAGAACATTAATGGTGCCTGCCAGGTGGTGTGTTATGTTAAGGACGCTTTGTGGTGCACCAGGAAATGCCTTATGTACCAGAGGAAGAGCAGGTCCATTGAGGAACGTTGTAGATTGGTCTACAGTCTTTTCAGAGACTATAACCTTATAGACTCTAAGGAGGACAAGGACGTCTGAGAAAATATTCCCCTTTCATCCCACTCTCCCTTATGTGTCTTTGTCCTTCAATAAAACTTTAGGCCTGTGAACTCTTTCCCCATAAATTATCCCTCCTTCCTATCCTCCATCAGTTGCTTGGTGAATTATTGTACAGTCGTTTTTATTTTTACTTTGATGTCGTGTAGGACATGCGGGACAGTTCATCTCAGGCACTGCACATCTGAAATTGCTCGAGGCGCGATCCTGGGAGGACGACATATGACATCCTCCTAGAACAACTGTGCTCCCGCCCGGCCTATTGTACAATGACGACCGGGCGGGGACACTGGTGTTAGGGGCCCAGTTGCTGGTCTGTCTTCCAACCCCCACCCCTGCCAGATGATGTCAGGTGTCTACAGTGTGCAATGTCTCTCCTTGTCTGGTTCCTTGTAAGTGTTCCTGTCCAGTGAGCAGTGTCGGGACAAGGTCACCTAGAACCCAGGGCTAACATGCCAAACTGCGTCACCCCCCCTCTCCCCCCAACATGTATGCACGTTATGCGTCAGCAAAAATCCTCCCCATCTAAAACAAAATTGGGCACTAATCTGCATGATTACTTCCTAATCATAAATTCCCCCTCTTTCCAGTACAAATCTACCCCCCTTCTGAAATCCCCCCTCCGAGCACAAATCTCTGCCCCCAGCACAAGTCCCGCCCCCTCAAAAAAAGAATACCACTCCTAGCACAAATCCTCCACCCCTCAAATTTCCCCTCCAAGTACACATTCCCCCTCCAAATCCCCCTCCTAATACAAATACCCTCCACCACCCCCCCTCTTAACACAAACACCCCCCCCCCGGGTCACATCTGTACTGGCACAAATCCACCCCCCCCAAAAAAAAAACCTCTCCTCCTAGCACAAATCCCCTCCCTCCTCCTAACATATCACCTCTTCTAGCGCAAACCCCCCAAGTCGTCCCTCCTAGCACAAATTCTCTTCTCCCCCTCCCAACACAACTCCCCCCAAATCACCACTTCCAGCACAAACACACAAATTTCCCCACCTAGGACAATTCTTACCCCCCCTGCTGCCCCCCAAATACTTCCTCCCAACCAACATAAGTCCCCCCCCTCAATCTCCCTGCGGTACCCCCCCCCCCCCGCACCTCACATGATACTACAGTGCCCAGGACAGCCGCCCCTCCTGACCACCCCTTGTCCCGGGCATGCCACTGTGGCTGCAGTTGCTCTATTCTCTCAACATTTCTAAAAGAATACACTTTGCTGCATCAACCATTCTTTGTGTGAGTTCTCTTCCCCCTGCGAGTAGTAAGCCCGGGCCACACCTACACGCTTAAAGCGGCATCATGCATGATGTGATGATTCGGGGAGCTTTACTCCTCACTGCACATTAGGCATCACACCACTGAGCAAATGTCATTTATTGTGTGGTTGGAACTGTATTGTAATGCGGTTTTCATGCGCTGTCTCACAGTACAGTGTGGAATGTAATCTGATTAAGTATTTGTTTTTTATAGATTTTAATATGCATAAAGTATATTTTTTCAAGAAAAAAAGGAAGGGCCTTTGGCAGGAATGCACACAAAAATGACAGACTCCCTTTAACAGTGTTTACAGAACTGCAAATTTCACAGATCGGTGGAATTTATGTCAGATCCCATTTATTATGGGACATTGCACCATGCCCCGATTCAAGGAGAACCGGCTTGTTTTCAGGTCATAGTACAAAAACACAAAGACGTCCTCAATGAACTCAACAATAAGCCTCCGGAGGCCCCTCACCACTACAGATAACAAGTCAGCAACTCACACTGCTTTAGGAGAGATGTTGATCTTTAGCAGTGGATGAATCACCACCAAACTGCAGAACTAGCTACATGTAATTCCAAATCACAAGTCAAATTTGGGAAAGAGATAAAAGGTCAGACTGACACAAGTTTTTCTAAAACCCAATGTAAGAGATAAGTAGCTGAGTTGGCAGGTCAAGGCAACCAAACTCACAGTATTCAGTACTTTGCTCCCGAGGACTCGTCCTTTGGTTTTAAATTCCTAGATAGAAACACCAGCTATATTGGGGTGGCTGGGTCATCCAAGTAACGTGTGACCTGGTTATGAAGAGTTTACTAAAAGTGAACTCCTTCTAAAATGTATTTGTCCAAGTTCGTAAAGTAAGGAAGGCTCCATCTTCTGCTAGGTCCTTGCAGCTGTCTAGAAGGAGGTCTACCTTGAGGGGTCACAATGCTCCAAGCGTACCTTCTGAGGCTAAGAGATTAAAGCGGTATTAAGCCCAAAACCAAAAATGTACACAAAACACAGAATCCAAGTTGCATGAGGTCCAGTGTGAACTTTCCACAGTCAGTGATGATTTGGGGAGCCATGTCATCTGCTGGTGTTGGTCCACTGTGTTTTATCAAGCCCAAAGTCAGCGCAGCCCTCTACCAGGAAATTCTAGCGCACTTCATGCTTCCCTCTGCTGACCAGCTTTATGGAGATGCTGATTACATTTTCCAGTAGGACTTGACACGTGCCCACACTGCCAAAACTATCAATACCTGGTCTAATGATCATGGTATCACTGTGCTTGATTGGCCAGCAAATTTGCCTGACCTAAACCCCATAGAGAATCTGTGGGGTATTGTCAAGAGGAAGATGAGAGACACCAGACCCAACAATGCAGACGAGCTGAAGGCCGCTATCAAAGCAACCTGGGCTTCCATAACACCTCAGCAGTGCCACAGGTTGATCTCCTCCATGCCACGCCGCATTGATGCCGTAATTCATGCAAAAGGAGCCCCGACCAAGTATTGAGTGCATACTATACTGTACATGGACATACTTTTCAGTAAGCCAATATTTCTGTATTAATATTTTTTTATTGGTCTTATGTAATATTAAAATTTTCTGAGATACTGAATTTTGGGTTTTCACTATCTCTAAGCCATAATCATCAAAATTAAAAGAAAGAAATGCTTGAAATATATCACTCTGTGTGTAATGACTCTCTATAATATGAGAGTTTCACTTTTTGAATTGAATTACTGAAATAAGTAAACTTTTAATGCTATTGCAAATTTTTTTAGATGCACCTACCTGTAAATGGCAGTTTACCAATCATTGAGGCTCGGTTCACACTGGGGCGACTTGGGATCCGACTTGTACGCCCTCAAGTCGCCCCAAGTCGCCCCAGAAATAGTTTTGATGGGAGTTAACGCTAGTGTCTTAATAGACACTACTGAAGTCGCTCCGACTTCAGAGCGTACTCCCTGTATTACTTTGATCCGACTTGGTAGGCGACCTGTACCATAGAAATCAATGGAAGTCGCCTCCAAGTCGGATCTCTCTGTAAAGTCAAGCGACTTTGCAGGGAAAACCCCTCCCTCCCCCCCTCCCTCCCAGAGAGCTGATTGGCCACAGGCGAAGTCGCCTGTCATGGAGGCGACTTCAAGTCGCCTCGTAATTTGCCGAAGTCGCGTCGGAGTTGCGTCGAAGTCGCGTCGAAGCCGCCGTGCAAAGTCGCGCTAAAGTCGTGTTGCCCATGTGTGAACCGACCCTAAATGTCTTGGCTGAATTTGTTTTCCTTTTTAGACTTTCTTTCTTTTCTTTTTACCTGGTGATCTGGCCAGTAAATCTGTTGTTTAGCTGCAATAAAATAAATCTTTGCCTTTGAGTTTAATACCACTTTAACCACTTAAGGAACGCCCACTGCATATACACTGCGGCAGGGCGGCTCTATTGCGCGAGACAACGTACCTGTACGTTGTTTAATGCAATAGATAGTCTGGACGCGAGGAGCCGATGCACGTGTCCGGCGAACCCGATGTCGACCGGCCACTCACAATCGCTTCAGAGAGAGGCAGAACGGGGATCTGCCTATGTAAACAAGGCAAATCCCCGTTCTGACAGGAGAGGACATGGAGATCATCTGTTGCTAGTAATCAAGTCCCCAAAAAGTGTCCCTTAGGGTCAGATCTGTCCGCCGCAATATCACAGTCCCGCTAAAAATCACTGATCGCCCCCAGTAAACCAGTAAAACCAGTAAAAACAAAAACTTAAAAGTCCTTAAATATTAATCAAAATTCACTTATTGGGATTTTTTTTTTACCAAAAACATATAGCACAGGGATATGCAATTAGTGACCTCCAGCTGTTGCAAAACTACAAGTCCCATCATGCCTCTGGGTGTCATGTTTGTGGCTGTCATAGTCTTGCTATGCCTCATGGGGAATTGTAGTTCTGCAACAGCTGAGGTCCGCTAATTGCATATCCCTGATATAGCAGAATCCACATTGGCCTAAATTGATGAAGAAATTCGATTTTTTGATTTTTGTTTTTTGGATAAGTATTATAGCAGAAAATGCAAACTTTTTTTTTTTTTTTTTTTTCTTCAAAATTGATGCTCCTCTTTTGTTTATAGCGCAAAAAATAAAAACTGCAGAAGTGATCAAATACCACCAATATAAAGCTCTATTTGTGGGGAAAAAAGGACACCAATTTTATTTGGGTACAGCGTCGCACGACCGCGCAACTGGAGAATATTTGGCAAGTACAGAATTACAGTATATATAAAATAATATACAAACTGGTTGGAGGGAAGCTTCAAAATGGCAAAGATGTTTTTATTACAAATTATGTGAGCAGACTGCAGTTCCTCTTTAACAACGGCTGTCAGTTAAACTAATGCAGTGTTGTATCGCAAAAAATGGCCTGTGATCAAGGGGGTAAATCCTTCCGGGGCTGAACTGGTTAATGCCTGTATCATCAGCACCATCTAGTGGCCAGAATGCGATATAGTTTTCTTATTTAGGGAATTTTAGAAAATTATACTACATTTTGGCCACTAGGTAGAGCTCACGATACAGGCATTCATCACGATTACAGTGACATTTCGTTCGGTTTGCACAAATGCTTCTGACATTCATATAATTGATGCTTTATAAATAGGCCCATAGGAGTTTTTACATCACTGAAATTTTGGCAAAAAAACATTTCATTAGGGAAGGCAAACTTATAGAGGAACTTTGTTAGAAAAAAAAAGATAGAAGTCAGCAGCTGCAAATACTGCGCCATCTTCACCCGGGCCGGTCTTTGGATCCCCAGCAATCCCATCTTGGCTGAGGGAGCTGACTGTGGCTTCTTGCTGTTTCACAGCCAGCTCCCCACTGCACTGTCAGATTAACCCCGCAGCTTCCTGGGATGTGTGACATGACCCAGGAGGTTGCAGGTGGGGCTAGGTGGTCTGAACAACGTAATTCTTGCCTATGGGGGGGGGGAGGCATACATCTCAACTTTCTGAAATGGTAATGAGGGACACCTATTCGCAAAAGTATGTAGGCATAGGACACCCCCCTGCCACGCCCTCCTTAAAGGAGAATTGTATTAAAAAAAATGAGTGGTTAAACACACAAGTGCTTTTTACCATTACTATTCCTTTATATTGGCTTTTGGAATTTACAAATGCAGCAATTTAGAAATCAGATGAAAGGTTTAGCGCTGGAAAACACTTTTTGAAAGATAAAAAGTGCATTTTATATACAACTATATAGAGCAGCCCAAAATGAGGGACACATGAAGAGAAATGAGGGACAGAGGGACATTGCTCCATATCAGGGACAGTCCCTCGAAATCAGGGACAGTTGGGAGCTATGGAGGGGTAGAGGTGGATATGCTGTACTTTCACTTTTAAGTGGCCCTTAAGGTAGTTTTTGTGGTGCAATGGCCTTTAAAGTATTACTAAACTCCAGTGACGGCTGGTGGTTTTTTTGGGGGGGGGAGGGGTGGCGATGGAGTGGCACTACCAACCCCCCCTGTGGCACTAACACACTCCCCCACCACCACCCGCTGTCCTTACCTTGGATGCGGGAGGTGAGAGCGCGGCGGGCCCAGGGAAAGCTGCTCCGGTGTCCTCTCCTGAAGCAGCTTCTGCTCTGCCTCCTCTCTCCTCCTCCCGCCGCTAGGCACCCAATAGGATCGCCAGACGTTTTGGCCAATCAGGAAACAGGTTTCATACCTGCTTCCCAATTGGCCGGAAGGAGGATCAGTGTTGCAACACCTGGGTGGGCTCCAATGCTTTCCGTCCCGAGTCCACCCTATTTTGAAGTCTATTAGAGCCTCTGGTTCTAATCAGTGCTTCAAAAAAAAACCCCCCGGCCGCTGTAATTCATTTGCCCGGTGACCTGAAAGGGGCCGGACACTGGAATAGCGGGCAGCCGTGGCAGCAGTGGATAGATTCATGCTATGCATGAATCTATCCATTATGCATATAAGGGGTGGTGAGGATAGGGGGGCGGCGCCAGGGCGCCCCTAATGGACGGGCCGCCCCTGCCAAACCCACAACAGGAAAATCAGACACAGGTACAACCTTTTGTACCACCTGCCCCACCCTATTAGATTGTAAGCTCTTCTGAGCAGGGTTCTCGTAATCCTCTTGTATTTTATTGTATTAGAACTGTATTGTCTCCCTTTTATATTGTAAAGCGCTGCGTAAACTGTTGGCGCTATAGAAATCCTGTATAATAATAATTGGGTTCAGTGCACTTGTAATTTCTTCATGATTGCGGTGCTTGCAAGTAACTTTTCTTGTCTTCACATGGGGAGGTTTATATACAGAGGTGTTGGTATATATATAAAGGAGGGGAGGTATATAGATCTAGGTCTATAGGTCTAGGTGTGACATATACAGAGGATTTTGGTTGGAAAAAGATATGATGGCTTTTCCGACGGGATTCCGCTCAAGCTTGCCTTGCATACACAATACACACGGTCACACAAAAGTTCGCTGAACTTTCGACCTTCAAGAACGCGGTGATGTACAACACTACGATGAGCCGAGAAAATGAAGTTGTCGAATGTCGAATTGTTTCCGAGCATGCGTAGGAATTTTGCACGTCGGAATTTCTACAGACGATCGCATTTTCGGATAGGGACTTTTTCCGACCGAAAAATTGAGAACACGCTTTCAATTCTTTGCTGGCTGGAATTCGGCCAGCAAAAGTCCGATGGAGCATACACACGGTCGCATTTTGAGACCAAAAGCTCTCATCAGTCTTTTGCTGGCCGAATTTCTGATCGTGTGTATGCGGCATTAGAAGATTAGTTGGAGACGTGATAGGCTTTCCTGAAGAGATGAGTTTTCAGGGATCGCCTGAAGGTAGCAAGAGTAGAGGATAGCCGGACAGGTGGAGGTAGCGAGTTCCAGAGGATGGGAGAGGCTCTGGAGAAATCCTGGAGACGAGCAAATACTAACCACAGCATACAAAGCCATTCACAACTCTGCCCCGAGCTACATCACCAATTTTGTCTCCAAATATCACCCAAATCGTCCTCTCCGCTCTTCTCAAGACCTCCTACTCTCAAGCTCTCTCGTCTCCTCCTCCCATGCTCGTCTCCAGGATTTCTCCAGAGCCTCTCCCATCCTCTGGAACTCGCTACCTCCACCTGTCTGGCTATCCCCTACTCTTGCTACCTTCAGGCGATCCCTGAAAACTCATCTCTTCAGGGAAGCCTATCACGTCTCCAACTAATCTTTTACTACTTCCAGCACCTCATTCCCCACAGTTACAACCTTTTGTACCACCTGCCCCACCCTATTAGATTGTAAGCTCTTCTAAGCAGGGCCCTCTTAATCCTCTTGTATTTTATTGTGTTATAACTGTATTGTCACCTTTTTATATTGTAAACTGTTGGCGCTATATAAATCCTGTATAATAATATGCCATAAAGCATGCTTGTTATACTCACTGTGGAACCTAAGGGGTTAATCATCTGCATTGTGTAAAAAGGCTGTTTGACCCTGTCTTCTCTGATCCTCCCCTTCTTTCACTGTCACCCAAACCTTCTCCTGTGCAGAGTCCTAGGAGGCACTCTGCACAGTTTGGTGTGTATTGCTAGAGAGTTGTTTTTTTTCTTGGGAGGGTATATGTGATCAGCACAGGGCCAGTTAGCACTGTCCAGACAGAGGGTCAGGGGTCCTGCAGCCTCATAGGACAGTCCTCCTACAAGCTTTAATCAGACATTGATAGAAGTCACAAGACTGCTATATACTGCTGATGAGAAAAAGTATTTAGCAGTTTATATTTACTAAAATAATTGCATTTCCATTTTCTGTGTACTGTGGGAGACCAGATATAGTGAATGCAGGGTCCTGGGTTTAGTAACACTTTCAATCAGCCTAAGGGTTAAGGAGACTTCTTTAAAAAAAAGTTCTGAACCTGTTTATGTGTCCCTTGATAGCTAGGAACATGATGTTAGATATTGAGGTACTCAAAGGGCTCATTCACACCAACAAATGCATTATACTGTGGTCACTGGTGTGTACTGAGAAGAGAAAACAGGTGGTTGAGCCATAGTTTTACCACTCCCCAACCACCCAGCCACAGGATACCATGGCCAGTGGCACATTCAACAGTCAATACAGCCCGTGTTAATGAGTCAGAAGAGACTGTAACATGTTATATACAGATTCCATTCTGCCACATGATAGTTGTGTAGCACCCTCACTGTTGCTAGAGAAGGTAAATTTGGTTTGGCTCCCCTGTAGGCAGAGGAGCATGAGTTAATTTGTTTAGGAGGCTGTGCGGTGCTTCAAAGGTTGTGGCTCTGTTACCTCCCCCTGTCTTCTGTAACTCTCTGGGTAGTTCTAGAACTTAGTGGGTGGAGGGACAGAGGCTGCAGCCTGAATATTTATGACATTTCCACCAATCCCTGGGGAGCCGGGGGCCCAGAAGGTGGGGGAACAACCCATAAATACTCAGGAGCCTGGCAGTCTGGGAGCAGAGCGTGGGGTCCAGTCGTCTGGAGGAGATCACTGTGCTGGGGGCTCTGCCCCTGGGGAAGAAGAAAGAGCAAGAGAGAGAAGTGGGAAGCTTCATGTCTTCTTTTCTCAGCCCAGTCTTAGCTGCAGACATCAAGCCATGCCAGGAACAGCCTGCCCAGCAGAGAGGCCAGTGCCCTCTCCTCTTCTGAAAAGTGTCTAATTCCTGTTTGTGCTGCCCCAGCTCCTGTGTGGGGGGAAAAGGCCCGAAACCCAGCGGCTCTTACGAGGGTAGCACTTTTGTTGTATTGTATTTACTACAAAGAAGTGTAGAACCCTTGACATTGCACGGCTACCTCTGGTGCACATGCGTCCTGGGATATATAGTCCCTCTCTTTTACTAAGGTCTTGTTTCCAAAACTGAATTTCTTGTTTCTTAAGGGAGCCTGTCAGAAACAAAATATTGGAGCTGTCATTGATGACTTGCTTGTAAAGGTGCAAGTTACAGGGTTGTCATACTTCACCCATGTTTACTACTCAGTCACTCATTAACTTTGAACAAGCATGTAGCCAGTAAAATCTCAGTTGCAATACACATATTGGGTGCTTAGCTAAAAAAAAAAAAATGAAAAGGACAAATATGAATAACCAGCAAATCAACAGTGCAGCTATATTATATTATATTATATTATATTATATTATATGATATGATATTATATTATATTATATTATATTATATTATATTATATTATATTATATTATATTATATTATATTATATTATATCAGACTGCTTATTCGCTCAGTTATATGAACACACAGAGATCATACAGAACTCTGGCGCCATCTGCTGGAGCGTTGCAATATTGCACCAATTCATTCGCGGACACTTGCAGACAGTTCAATATAATAAAACAGTGCCTGCTTTGCTATTTTGAAGACAAATGATGTTGCAGGAAGTGTTCAGCTGAAAGCTGGAAATAAAATCTATTTCTAACCACAACCGGCTTCTGTGGCCCAGAGGTGTGAATCTACGCTATCACGTACTGATGCACCATCAAAGCACCATTTCAATCACATGTGGTCATGATGGTTGATTTTTCAATTTAAAAAGTGATATTTCCTCCTGGAATTTTTTTGGGAAAAAACTTTGGGGAGTTTTTAACTATCAGCTTAGGATTTTACTCTTCATTTTAAAGAGACCCTGCCAAAAAACTCAAAAACACAAAAAAATTGTAAGTAAAAATCATTAAAAATCGATTGTCTACCTACTTACAAAGACGTTATCTGGCCCACAAGTAGGGTCACTGGCGTATGACCTAGTGTTTACAGGTTTAGAATTGTTGAGGATTAGGGTCAACAGAGGCTGCCTATGGTTTCAGCTTCAACCCTCATAGTCTCCAGCACAGGTTCCCCCCACTTCACTGTTATCATCCTTGTCCTTGGTTGTTACGAATTCTTCATATATCTATATATAGATATATCTGTATAGATATATCTATAGATCTATAGATATAAATCTATAGATATATACACAATTTAAATACAAATTAAAAATGTAATATTTATTGACTGTATTATTATCTTGACTCTGCTATTTACTAGAATCGGAAATTGTATGCGAAAGGTATATACCCATACCTCCCAACATTTTGAGATGGGAATGAGGGACACCTACTGGCAAATGTATGTAGGCATAGGACACGCCCCTTGCCACACCCTTTTAAAGGCGAATTAACCCCAAAAAAAGGTTAATTAAACCCACAAGTGCTTTTTTTTACCACTACTATTCCTTTATATTGGCTTTTAAAATGTACAAATGCAGCAATTTAGAAATTGGATGAAAGGTTTAGCGCTGGGAAACATTTTTTGAAAGATAAAAAGTGCATTTTATATACAACTATATAGATCAGACCAAAATGAGGGACAAATGAGGAGGAATGAGGGACAGAGGGACATTGCTCCAAATCAGGGACAGTCCCTCGAAATCAGGGACAGTTGGGAGGTATGTATACCCTTTGAATTTTTTTTTGTTTATAGACTTGTATATACATTTTTATATTTATGACCTTTTTTTTTTTAGAACAGGGTGAGCAGATGTCCCCGGTTTCCGGGGACAGTCCCCAGGCCAAGGACACTGTCCCCTGACCAAGTCTGTCTCTAGTTTTTTCCCCGGATAGCAGGGGCGGATACCACCAGCCGCCGCTACACAGTGCTACACTTGTAGAGCTGCAACGAAGCAGTACACTGTCCCTTCCCTGTCAGGGCCCTCCGCCCAGCCCGACAGGAGCTTCCTAGGCCCCGCCTCATGTGCTGCAGCATAAAGAGGTTAATAAACACTGACACCACTGCCACTAATGCAGCACAAAGGGACCTTTGTGACACCACTGCCAAAAAAATGCACCACTGTCACTAATGCACCCGTGACCAATGGCAATACAAAAACCCCCTGCATGCTGCATATTACAAATAGCATTATAGATTAATTAACCCCCCCCAGTGTTCATCAGTGGAGCGTATCAGTGTCCATCAGTGCCTCCTACCAGTGCAGCCTCATCAGTGCACTGTATCAGTGCTCATCCGTGCTGCCTATCAGTGCCCATCAATGCCAACTTATTAGTGCAGCCTCATTTGTGCTCATCAGTGCTGCCTACCAGTGCCCATCAGTGCTGCCTACCAGTGCCCATCAATGCAGCCTATCAGTGCCCATCAGTGCTGCCTACCAGTGCCCATCAATGCAGCCTATCAGTGCCCATCATTGCCGCGTATCAGTTGCGCCTATCAGTGCTCATCATAGCCGCCTATCAGTGTCCATCATTGCGGCATATCCGTGTCCATCATTGCCACTTATCAGTGCCCACCGCTGCCGCCTATCAGTGCCCATCATTGCCGCATACCAGTGCTGCCTATCAGTGCCCATCATTGACGCATATCAGTGCAGCCTCATCAGCGTACATCAGTGAAGGAGAAAAATTACTTATTTACAACATTTTGTAACAGGAACTAAGAAAATTTTTTGGTCTTTTCTCATTTGTTTGGCAAAAAATAAAAAACCCAGTGGCAATGAAATACCACCAAAAGAAAGCTCTATTTGTGTGAAAAAAACGCCATATGGGTACGTGTTGTTACCATGCAATCTTTTACTGTTCTGAATTGTTAAAGTGGAGTTCCACCCACTTTTACAACTCTTCAGCATCCCTCACTAAACTGTGCACTGTAAACAAATTGGATATTTTTTTAATTTTTTTCTCAGCACTTACTGTATATCTGCTGTATTCATTTTTCACTTCCTCCTCCCTGGCCGCGGCCCATCGCATCATTTCCTGTTTGCAATGCCTTCTGGGAAGGGGCGGCAACTTCCTCTGAAACTGCCGTTGTTATGGAGACCTGACCTGAAACCTATTACACTGCTTGTGCTGCACTGAGCACGTGGGGGCGGCAACTTCCTCTAAAACTGCCGTTGCTATGGAAACCTGACCTGAAACCTATTACACTGCTTGTGCTGCACTGAGCATGTGCGAGATCTGCAAGGATGAGATCCAGGAAGAAATAGTCTGGCTTCAGATGCCCAGACTTAAGATGGCCACGGCCTGCTGTAAGTTTATAAAATAACAAACTACTGCTATAAACTAACAAAACAGACCTTAGTTTACAGACTAACTTTACTAGAATACATTAAGCTTGTGTATTATAGTGGTATTTTTATTTAAAAAGTATCATTTCGGCCGGAACACCACTTTAATTTATATTGTTATTGTTAAACCAAAATTCTTTGGTAAAAATAAAATACAAAATATGCATTGAAAAGTTTTTCTCTGTTATCTTCTTAACATTTGGTAGTCATGTCCCAAAAAGCTCTAAGAAGTATCTTTTTTTTTTTTTTTTTTTTATTTTATGGACAAAATGTGAGAAATAACGTATATATCATACAATCATTCCATAAACACATACCACATAGACTGCATATATCATTTGGGGAAAATATGCTTATAAAATAGACTACCGACCCCTCTCCTCGCCCCTCGTGGTGACTGGACATATCTAATCTAAGGGTTCCAAACCCTTTCAAACCGATTTTGTTGGTCACGAAGAATACTAGTTCATTTTTCATTTGGCAATAAAAAAAAAAAATGTATATATGCCCAGATTTCATTTTAAAATTCTGGTCACCTTATTTTAGATTCATGACTCATGTGTTTGTAATTGTATTGTTGACCTGATGAAGGGATAGTGTCTTAGGTCCTCAAAACATGTTGGCTTCATTCTGCTATAAATCAATTTTATCATTAAATAAAAAAAAAAAAATAAAAAAAACTACTCTTGAATGTTTGGCGCCCCCATTGGGTTATACATCGATCAGCCACAACATTATGACCACCCACCTTAACCCATTGAGGAATTGACGGCACTAGACTTCTGAAGGTATGCTGTGGAACAGAGATCAAGCCAACATCTCAAACTCGCTGTGTTCCTCAAACCATTCTTGAATTCATCACATCAGGCCACCTTCTTCCATTGCTCCATGGTCCAGTTCTGATTCCCACGTGCCCATTGTAGGCACTTTTGGGTGTGGACACAGGTCAGCATGGGCTTCAAGAGCTGTCTAAAGCAGTGGTTCTAAACCTCAGTCCTCAAGTACCCCCAACAGGACATGTTTGCAGGTTTTCCTTTTTTCTTGCACGGGTGCTTTAAATGAGAGTCAATGGCTTGGTATTTTGGACAGCTATTTTATCTAAGAGAAATGTCCAAAACATGGCCTATTGGGGGTATTTGAGGACTGAGGTTGAGAACCATTGGTCTACAGTATAGGGGATTTGCTGGGATCTGCAATCCACCCTGAAGAACACCAGCTGCTGGATACTGTCAAAACGGATTCAACCCGTTACGGACTCTTTCCTGTGCAGGTACGCTGGGACAGCCGTAAGCCTGAGTTTGGGATTAGTTTAGGAATAAATGTTGCATTTGTTTTACTGTCATTCAAAGTTTTTTCAGTAAAGCTTTTGAAACGCTGTCTTTGCCTGGTCTGAAGATATTAAAGGGGTGCAATGCTAGTAACCAGCACACATGGTCTACAGCTCAGGCCAGATAAGCACATTGGGGTATGAAGGCACAAGTGGTTAGCAAGGGTAACAGAGGTTTAACCAGTGGCCTGTCGTAAGTGTGTGTCTGTGGCAGATGGGATAGCCTCCTGCAGATGGAGCTGTTGTCGGCACTTTCTCTTTGAGCGGTCTGTCTCCCTTAGAAACTGGAGCGGATCAGCATTGCAGAGGTCCTCAGCCTGTGCAAAGGTACGACGGAGCAAGACTTAAGTGAAGTACACGCATGGAATCAGCGCTAGTTGCACGGCAAGACCCCATTCTGTTACTGGGTGTAGGAGGTAGCTGAGATACACTGGAAAGGTAAAGAGGGCATTGGCTCAGCATGTTCCTCCTAAATGCAAAAGTGACATGTAGTGATGCATGTTAACATGAAGAGGGTTAACTAGTGTCCATTCATCTGTTCAAGCAAAGGTACCCCATGTGCAAAGTAGTGACCTGTTCTAAGTACCTAGCATAGCCCAGAAGATCCCACCCTAGGATAGGCATCTCATGTGTCTCACACTTGGCACCCAACGAGGAGGAGAACTTGGAGGAAGTACCACCCGACTATTACCTACACACTGTGTGTTCTGTCACCTTTCTATCAAAACCAGCATTAACTTTTTAGTAATGTGAGCTCCAGTGGCTCTTCTATTAGATCAGACTACACAGGCCAACCTTTGCTCCTCACATGAATCAGCGAGTCTTGGCTGCCCAAGCTCCTTTCGCCAGTTCACCAGATTTCCTTTCTTGAACCACTTTTGGTAGGTCCTGACCACTGCAGACCGGAAACATTCCACAAGAGCTGCAGTGTTGGACTTGCTCCCAGTTGTCTAGCCATTACAATTCGGCCCTTGCCAAAGTCGCTCAAATCTTTATGTTTTCCTTTTTTTCTGCTTCAACCACTTGCCTACTGGGCACTTTTATCCCCATCCTGACCAGGCCAATTTTCAGCTTTCACCGCTGTTGCGCTTTGAATGACGGTTGTGCGGTCATGCAAGACTGTACCCAAACTACATTTTTATTATTGTTTTTCACACAAATAGAGCTTTCTTTTGGTGTTACATAATCACCACTGGGTTTTTCATTTTTTGCTAACTAAATTAAAAATGACAAACTTTTGAAAAAAACAAAATCAAACTTTATCATAGTTTGTTATACAATTTTGCAATTTTGTAATTTTTCTTTCACTGATGTGCGCTGATGAGGCTGCACTGAAGGGCACTGATGGGCACATTGATGGGCACTGACGAGGTGACACTGATTGGCAGCACTGAGGGGCACTGATAGGCGGCACTGATGGGCATTGATAGGCGGCACTGATGGGCATTGATAGGTGGAACTCAGGGCAGTCTTTAAGACAAGGCAAAAGGGACACCTTCAACCGATAGAAAAACAGAAAATGACTCCTGCGCACAAGTGGTCGACCCAATAGATGAAAGGGATACACAGGCCTTGCTGCCCTCAAGGATGGGGAATCCTAGCAGACAAAGAAATAAAAAGAGAAAAGGGCGCACCAGCCATGTGCATTATCTTTTGTAAAACATTTATTGAGTAAAATGATAAAGGAAATTACTCACAAGCAGTAGTGAATCATGTGCCATAAACCTTGGACATCAACTAGCAACAAGTGGTTAAAATGATGAACGAAGCCTTCCAAAGGTCTTTCAGAGGAATATATAACACTGCTTGCTTACGCGTTTCGAAGGGCTCGTCCCTTCTTCATCAGAGCTCAGCAGCTGCTGCCCCTGGGCCCCTTTGCTGTCTCATTTCCTGGTCCCCTTCCCCTCTCCCGCTGACTGCTGCAGGGGATGTGTCAGAAAGAAGAGTGTGGAAAGGGCTGATAAATATGTCATTTACCTACCCCTTCCTTTTCTGAATCGACAGAGTCAAAGTTTTAATGTTGAACTGAGGAGGTACTTGAAGGAGGTAGAAGGAGTAAGGGTTAGGGGTCTCAGATACCACAATGGATCACTTACAGACTTCTCAGATCCAGAACAAAGTATAGCTTCACAGTGTCAGAACCTTTAAGCCGACCAGGCAACACTGCAAGCACGTCCAAGTGAGTCACCAGGCCCTTCTGAGAGACCAGCCTTCATCTTGGCTCTCTCCAGCAAGGGGCCTCCCCTGGATCTTCTCACCTTGGCTTCCTTCACAATGGGCAGGACAACCTCAGGATCACCTCCCCCCAAATAGGCTTCTGGGCCTAAGCACAGAGTTCAGTCAAGCAGCACCTCCTCAGGCCTAAGCCTGAGGCAAGAGAGCAAGCACATGGACAAATATATATCCTTCCCCATCATGCACCAGTGACCATCAACCTCCTCCTGGGCTAGCTGAAGGAAATATAAATATTCATAACTTAGCCTGTTTGTGAAATCTTATGCTATGGCTTGTGGTACCAGTGACACCTACTGGCGACAGTGAGAAATGCACAACCCAACTGAGCTTAGTGAAAGCCCAAATACAAATTGGTACAATCAGTCTGAGCTGCCTACAGCCAAGCCAAGAATGAAATGTACATAGTAGCCCCAGTTTAGGACCCCCACAATGCTGCTGGCTTCCCTCCTCCTCTCTCCCATCGGCTTCTACGGGTGATGCTTTCAGGATAGAGAGCAGGGAAAAAGGCCAGTGAATATGTAATTTACCGGCCCCTTCCTTTTCTGAATAGACACAGTGATTGGTTCCGGTCACTCACTGTGTCCATTCATGACGGAAGCATAGTAAACTGTGTTTACTTTGCTTCAGTTTGTGAATGAATGGGGAGCTCTGTACAGTGCTATTCCTTTCCATTCATTCTGTGCAGCTGAGGACGCAGAGATGGAGATTGAGGGCTGTGTCCTCAATCTCCTTTCTCTGTCTTAAAGGTGAAACATCAGAGGTCTATTTAAACCCCTAATAATTCACCAAAGCCCAACAGGGCTCCTAAATAAATTGTAAAAAAAAAAATAAAAAGTAAAATTGTAAAAATTTTTTAAAAAAAGTAAAATTATTTAAAAAAATAAATAACAAAAATCAAAATAAACTGTCCCCATGAACTGCTATACTGACTCCAATGGCAGAACTTCCAGGGTCACAAAGGTGGTGCTTGTGAGCGGGCCCTGGCATTCCGCCACTGGGCTTGAATGGAAGGGCCCGGGATGGGGGGGGGGGTTCATGGTTTCTTGCTCCGGGGCCCTGAAGGTTCTAATTACACCTCTGAAATGATGTTTGGCTCAGTTTTTTGAAGACACAAGGAGGATAACTGATGATTGAGTTAAGGTTTGGAGTAAGAGTTTGGGTGAAGGCTGATAAAGGTTTGGAGGAGGAATATGGAGGTAGATCCTAAAATTGATGCCATATGAAACTTTACATAGTTTTTTACATAGTAGGTGAGGTTGAAAAAAGACACACGTCCATCAAGTCCAACCTATGTGTGTGATTATATGTCAGTAAGCCTTGGAACCTCTTTGTATAAATATTGCAGACAACAAGTTTGAAGAGATTGGAAATTGAAGCCTCTCAATGGTCTGCAATGTGGGATTTACTGCAGCAGTATTCCAGTGATATTACATGTCTCCATCATTGTGTCCCCTGTCAGTTGCTTCTGGTATTGAGACCCTATGTGCACTTTCTGTATGTCAAAGCATTGCATAAACCAGACCCATCATACCAGGCCTATAACAGGGCTACTTCGTATCTCTTTCTATTTCTTCCTTTTTTTCTCATAGGATGCACCTGGCCAGTATGAGCAGTGAAAGCTCCAACATCTGTTTCCTGCATGTCTTCCTGCATTCTGCAAACAGGAAGCCGAAAACTGGGCAGGTGGTGAGGACAGATTGCTCTCTGACATGCTGGGATCAAAGCGGGAGAAAGTGCAGAGCGGACTGAAGGATAAGTGACAGAAGCAATACAGTGCATACAGTTATACAGAGTAACACACAGACTGTACAGGGGAAGGCAGGATCTGACATAGAGGCATTGTGCACAGTGCAGGAGTACACTGTACAGTAGACATGTGCGATTAGTTTCGTACGAATCGAAAATTTGTACAAATTTCCGTAAATTCGTACATTCGGGAGGATCCGGAATATGAATTCCTATGCTTCCTGAATTTTGTACGAAATTTCGTTTACAAATTTCGGATCCAAATTCCTAACGAACATTCGTAACATTGTTTTACGAAAACTTAACAAACCTAAAAGTTAAAAACCCAGGAAGTCAGCACAGGGATGGTGGGAGCCCCTCATAATGATAAATTCATCATAACGAACATTCGTAATTATTACAAAAAGTTAACGAACCTAACGAAAATTCGTATTTCGTACGAAATTTTGGACACGAATTATGAAATACGAATTAATCCTAATACGGAACGATACAAAACAAATTTATTGAAGGCGCATATGTCTACTGTACAGGGGAAGGCAGGACCATACATAGAGGCATTGTGCACAGTGCAGGAGTACACTGTACAGGAAAAGACAGGACCAGACATAGAAGCGGCATGCTCAATGCAGGAGTACACTGTACAGGAAAAGACAGGACCAGACATAGAAGCGGCATGCTCAATGCAGGAGTACACTGTACAGGAAAAGACAGGACCAGACATAGAAGCATTGTACACAGTGCAGGAGTACGCTGTACAGGGAAAGACAGGACCATACATAGAAGCATTGTGCACAGTGCAGGAGTACACTGTACAGGGAAAGACAGGACCAGACATAGAAGCAGCATGCACAATGCAGGAGTACGCTGTACAGGGAAAGGCAGGATTTGGGACAGAAACATTGTGCACAGTGCAATAATAGCACAGGGACTGTACATGGGAATGTTGGATCAAAGACATAAGGAGTGTGCAGGGGAATGCAGGATCAGACATAGAAGTAGTGTGCACAGTGCAGAAGTAGACTGTACAGGGGAAGCAGTGTGCACAAGGGAATGGCAGGTCACACGTAAAAGCACATAAATACACACAGGGGCGTTGCTAGGTCTGCAAAAGATCTGGGGCTAGAGCCCATAGCAGTGATCACCAACTTTTTTGCAGGCCCGCGTGGGGGGGGGGGGGGCAGGGGGTGGTAAGCCATATTTTGCGGGCAATGGCTGGTGTTGACGCTTCAATCATCATGGCACCATGGTTTATATGGTGTCAGGGTGATTGAAGCGCTGGTTAAGCAGGAACCCTGCGGCAAGAGACTCGGGGCTATGGGCCCCAGATTCGGGGCTATAGCCCCAACAGCCACCCCCCTAGCAACGCCCCTGAATACACATAAAAGCAGCATATACACAGGGCAGGAGTAACACAGAGACTGTACAGGGGAATGCCAGACCAGACAGAGAAGCAGTGTGCACAGTGCAGGAATAGAATGTACAGGGAAAGGTAGGACCAGAGACAAGGGATGTGAAGGGGATATGAGTAACACAGTGACTGTGCAGGGAAAGACACGATCATAGAAATGCTTTTTTTTAAAAGGTTTTTTATAAGTTAAAGAGGATCTTCAGTCTTAAAAAAATACAATAAAGTCAGCAGCTTCAAATACTGTTAAAAAATGACACTTGCCTGTCCAGGGATCCAGTGCTGTCCTCACCCGCTATGCTAATACATAGTATTAAGTAATTTATTTATTTATTTATTATCTGACTTCGACAGTGTATACATACATTAGATTACTGTATCCTGTGTAGGAAGTTACATAGGAGATACCTTACAGTATTAACTGATCTTTGTAATGTGAGATCAACCATGACATTAAGTGCCTGCCCTGTCCTATGTATATATATATATATATTGTATATATACTGTATCTCACAAAAGTGAGTACACCCCTCACATTTTTGTAAATATTTTATTATATCTTTTCATGTGACAACACTGAAGAAATGACACTTTGCTACAATGTAAAGTAGTGAGTGTACAGCTTGTATAACAGTGTAAATTTGCTGTCCCCTCAAAATAACTCAACACACAGCCATTAATGTCAAAGTGTCAATATTTTGTGTGGCCACCTGTATTTTCCAGCACTGCCTTAACCCTCTTGGGCATGGAGTTCACCAGAGCTTCACAGGTTGCCACTGGAGTTCTCTTTCCCTCCTCCATGAAGACATCACAGAGCTGGTGGATGTTAGAGACCTTGCACTCCGCCACCTTCCGTTTGAGGATGCCCCACAGATTCTCAATAGGGTTTAGGTCTGGAGACATGCTTGACCAGTCTATCACCTTTACCTTCAGCTTCTTTAGGAAGGCAGTGGTCATCTTGGAGGTGTGTTTGGGGTTGTTATCATGTTGGAAATTTGCCCTGCGGCCCAGTCTCTGAAGGGAGGGGATCATGCTCTGCTTTAGTATGTCACAGTACATGTTGGCATTCATGGCTCCCTCGGTGAACTGTAGCTCTCCAGTGCCGGCAACACTCATGCAGCCCCAGACCATGACACTCCCACCACCATGCTTGACTGTAGGCAAGACACACTTGTCTTTGTACTCCTCACCTGGTTACCGCCACACACGCTTGACACCATCCAAACCAAATACGTTTATCTTGGTCTCATCAGACCACAGGACATGGTTCCAGTAATCCATGTTCTATTGTCTGCTTGTCTTCAGCAAACTGTTTACGGGCTTTCTTGTGCATCATTTTTAGATGAGGCTTCCTTCTGGGATGACAGCCATTCAGACCAATTTGATGCAGTGTGCAGCACTGACCCCCCACCCCTTCAACCTCTGCAAAAATGCTGGCAGCACTCATACGTCTATTTCCCAAAGACAACCTCTGGATATGATGCTGAGCGCGTGCTCTCAACCTCCTTGGTCGACCATGGCGAGGCCTGTTCTGAGTGGAACCTGAAAACGCTGTATGGTCTTGACCACCGGGCTGCAGCTAAGTTTCAGGGTCTTGGCAATCTTCTTATATAGCCTAGGTCATCTTTATGTAGAACAACAATTCTTTTTTTTAGATCCTCAGAGAGTTCTTGAGGTGCCATGTTGAACTTCCAGTGACCAGCGTGAGAGAGTGAGAGCGATAACACCAAATTTAACACACCTGCTCCCCATTCGCACCTGAGACCTTGTAACACTTACGAGTCACATGACACTGGGGAGGGAAAATGGATAATCGGGCCCAATTTGGACATTTTCACTTAGGGGTGTACTCACTTTTGTTGCCAGCGGTTTAGACATTAATGGCTATGTTGAGTTATTTTGAGGGGACAGAAAATTTACACTGTTATACAAGCTGTACATTCACTACTTTACATTGTAATGTAATTTCTTCAGTGTTGCCACATGAAAAGATATAATAACATATTTACAAAAATGTGAGGGGTGTACTCACTTTTGTGAGATACTGTATATACAGTGGGGACGAAAAGTATTCAGACCCCCTTAAATTTTTCACTCTTTGTTATATTGCAGCCATTTGCTAAAATCATTTAAGTTCATTTTTTTCCCTCATTAATGTACACACAGCACCCCATATTGACGAAAAAACACAGAATTGTTGACATTTTTGCACATTTATTCAAAAAGAAAAACTGAAATATTACATGGTCCTAAGTATTCAGACCCTTTGCTGTGACACTCATATATTTAACTCAGGTGCTGTTCATTTCTTCTGATCATCCTTGGGATGGTTCTACACCTTAATTTGAGTCCAGCTGTGTTTGATTATACTGATTGGACTTGATTAGGAAAGCCACACATCTGTCTATATAAAACCTTACAGCTCACAGTGCATGTCAGAGCAAATGAGAATCATGAGGTCAAAAGGAACTGCCTGAAGAGCTCAGAGAGAGAATTGTGGCAAGGCACAGATCTGGCCAAGGTTCCAAAAAAATTTCTGCTGCACTTAAGGTTCCTAAGAGCACAGTGTCCTCCATAATCCTTAAAATGGAAGACGTTTGGGACGACCAGAACCCTTCCTAGAGCTGGCCACCAAACTGAGCTATCGGGGGAGAAGAGCTTTGGTGAGAGAGGTAAAGAAGAACTCAAAGATCACTGTGGCTGAGCTCCAGAGATGCAGTTGGGAGATGGGAGAAAGTTGTAGAAAGTCAACCATCACTGCAGCCCTGCACCAGTCGGGGCTTTATGGCAGAGTGGCCCGACGGAAGCCTCTCCTCAGTGCAAGACACATGAAAGCCCGCATGGAGTTTGCTAAAAAAACACCTGAAGGACTCCAAGATGGTGAGAAATAAGATTCTTTGGTCTGATCCAAAGATAGAACTTTTTGGCCTTAATTTTAAGCGGTATGTGTGGAGAAAACCAGGCACTGCTCATCACCTGTCCAATACAGTCCCAACAGTGAAGCATGGTGGTGGCAGCATCATGCTGTCGAGGTGTTTTTCAGCTGCAGGGACAGGACGACGTTGCAATTGAGGGAAAGATGAATGCGGCCAAGTACAGGGATATTCTGGACGAAAACCTTCTCCAGAGTGCTCAGGATCTCAGACTGGGCTGAAGGTTTACCTTCCAACAAGACAATGACCCTAAGCACACAGCTAACATAACGAAGGAGTGGCTTCACAACAACTCTGTGACTGTTCTTGAATTGCCCAGCCAGAGCCCTGACTTAAACCCAATTGAGCATCTCTGGAGAGACCTAAAAATGACTGTCCACCAATGTTTACCATCCAACCTGACAGAACTGGAGAGGATCTGCAAGGAGGAATGGCAGAGGATCCCCAAATCCAGGTGTGAAAAACTTGTTGCATTTTTCCCAAAAAGGCTCATGGCTGTATTAGATCAAAAGGGTGCTTCTACTAAGTACTGAGCAAAGGGTCTGAATACTTAGCACCATGTGATATTTCAGTTTTTCTTTTTTAATACATCTGCAAAAAAATGTCAACAATTCTGTGTTTTTCTGTCAATATGGGGTGCTGTGTGTACATTAATGGGGAAAAAAATGAACTTAAATGATTTTAGCAAATGGCTGCAATATTACAAAGAGTGAAACATTTTAAGGGGGTCTGAATACTTTCTGTCCCCACTGTATATATATATAACTATGTAACTATATGTATGTATATGTAACTATAGGGGGCGAAGGGGTCGTACTTGTGACCTGGCCCCATGTTTCAGGCGGCCTGTGCGGCTCCACTGTCACATTTGTCTACACCTGGATGAGAGGGACGGTATATAGAGCAACCGATGCTCTGCATTCTCCTCCCTGCAGCTGCTGAATGCCTGAGGGAGAGGGAGGAGGAGAAGTGGCTGCAGGGAGGAGAATACAGAGCATCGGTTGCTCTATATGCTGCCCCATCACCACTCCTATCCAGCCTGATGC
Organism: Lithobates clamitans; assembly: GCA_037952925.1. Taxonomy (NCBI): domain Eukaryota; kingdom Metazoa; phylum Chordata; class Amphibia; order Anura; family Ranidae; genus Lithobates; species Lithobates clamitans. The sequence goes on along the minus strand of JBBGZY010002376.1, from coordinate 1,740,909 downwards.
TAGGTGTTTCTGAAAGCCATTGGTTGCTGGGACTTACGACTCCACATCCCAGCTCCGCCCCTGACTCTGGCTCCTGCTTCTTGGTTCCAGACTGCCCCTGCTGGGTAAGGTAGGAGATTTACTTTCCCCAGGCTGCTCCTGCAAGGAAGCCTAGAAAATATATTCTCTGCCACAGCATATGGTGTGTCCAGGTGTCCTACTGAAAAACTGCCGCCATTCCTGTAATACTGCCCCTCCACCTGTCACACTGCCCCCACCTGTCACACTGCCCCCCTGTAGTACTGCCCCCCCTCCTGTCACACTGCCCCCACCTGTCACACTGCCCCCCTGTAGTACTGCCCCCCTCCTGTCACAATGCCCCCCTGTAGTACTGCCCCCCTCCTGTCACACTGCCCCCACCTGTCACACTGCCCCCCTGTAGTACTGCTTCCCCACCTGTCACACTGCCCCACTACCTGTTATACTGCCCCCTTTCTGTCACACCTCCCCCTTCACACTGCTCCTGCCTGTCATACTGCCCCCCTCCTGTCATACTGCTCTCCCACCTTTCACACCCCCCCCACCTGCCACATTGCAAACTACCTGTCATACTGCCCTCCCTTCACATAGCCCCCTCTGTCATAATGCCCCCCACATGTCACACTGCCCCCCCCACCTTTCACACTGCCCCCTTTACATTGCCTCCTGTCCTGTCATGCTGCTCCCCTGTCATACTGCCTCCCATCACACTGCTCCCCCTGTGATACTGCCCCGTCACCCGTCACACTGCTTCCCCTTGTCATACTGCCCCCTCCTGTCATACTGCCCCCACCTGTCAGATTGCCCCCTTGTGTCACAATGCCCCCCTTTACATTGCCCCCACCTGTCACACCCCCGTATATCTCACCAAAGCCCCCCAACAGGGCTCCTAAAATTTTGTATAAAATAATAAAAAATAAAAATTGTAAAAAAATAAATAAATAAAATAAAATGATAAAAAATAAAATAGCAATATTAAAAACGACTTACCTGTCCAATGCCCTACTGACCACATCCAATACATTACTGAAAATATCCACTGCCATATTGACACCGTCCACTGCTCTACTGACTGACACCGTTCACAGTTCTACTGCCACCAGTCGCAGGAACTAGCAAGGTCTCAAAAGTCACACTTGCCCTGGCATTCCACCACCGTGGGGGTACCCAAAGACGGCAGGGGGCCCGCTGAAAAACATGTGAAAGGGATCTGCTGTGAGACCTTATAAAGGGCTGCGTGACAGGAAAAAAGGGCGCTGGGATCAGTGAGAACGGCCCCAGCCAGGGTCAGGGAGCCCTTCGTGATTTCTTGCTCCTGGGTCCTGAAGGTTTTAGTTACACCTCTGAGCTTCATATTTCTGGGCTGTGCACTTCTTACTACTTAACTGATATTGCTATTTTCTTATCCACAAAAATATATAACATGAAAATTATTAAAATACAAATACTTCAAAACTAGCAAAATCCAAAATTACACTGACGTACTTAACATCAGTTGAAGGTTGACATAAATACAAAAATTATGCTTTGCATACATAACACAAAAAATACAAAGGAATGCAAAGTTACAAAATGCAAAAATTCAATTAACAAGTGTAGCGCCCTCCTAATTAGGTTGCTAGGTACATTTCATTTTTTGGCTCAACCGTAGTGAGTGGAGTGGTTGTTGATTGGTTGAGTATGATCAGGATTCCTGAGCTGAGAGTTTGATTGCTTCCCCCTGCCTCCGGAAGAAACTTCCAGAGCATAGGGCGGGAGATTCAAATAATCAGCTGAATATTTATCATGCCCTGGCTAATCCCTGGAAGGGGACATATAATCTAAAAAATCCAATAACATACACTATATTGTCAAAAGTATGGGGACGTCTGCCTTTAAATGCACATGAACTTTAATGGCATCCCAGTCTTAGTCTGTAGGGTTCAATATTGAGTTGGCCCACCCTTTGCAGCTATAACCGCTTCAACTCTTCTGGGAAGGCTGTCCACAAGGTTTAGGAGTGTGTCTATGGGAATGTTTGACCATTCTTCCAGAAGCGCATTTGTGAGGTCAGGCACTAATGTTGGATGAACAATGCAGTCTCCACTCTAATTCATTCCAAAGGTGTTCCATCAGGGTTGAGGTCAGGACTCTATGCAGGCTAGTCAAGTTCCTCCACCCCAAACTCGCTCATCCATGTCTTTATGGAACTTCCTTTGTGCACTGGTCCAAATAATTTGGTGGAGGGGGGGATTGTGGTGTGGGGTTGTTCTTCAGGGGTTTGGCTTGGCTCCTTAGTTCCAGTGAAGGGAACTCTTAAGGCATCAGCATACCAAGACATTTTGGACAATTTTATGCTCCCAACTTTTCAGTTTGGGGATGGCCCCTTCCTGTTCCAACATGACTGTGCACCAGTGCACATAGCAAGGTCCATAAAGACATGGATGAGTGAGTTTGGGGTGGAGGAACTTGAGTGGCTCGTACAGAGTCCTGACCTCAACCCGGTAGAACACCTTTGCGATGAATTAGAGCAGAGACTGCGAGCCAGGCCTTCTTGTCCAGCATCAGTGCCTGACCTCACAAATGTGCTTCTGAATGAATGGTCAAACATTCCCATAGACACACTTCTAAACCTTGTGGACAGCCTTCCCAGAAGAGTTGAAGCTGTTATAGCTGCAAAAGGTGTGCCAAATCAATATTGAACCCTACGGACTGAGATGGCATTAAAGTTCATGTGCGTGTAAAGGCAGGCGTCCCAATTCTTTTGATAATATAGTGTACATAACAGGAAGATGAACGAAATGCAAAAAACTACACTAACATACATAAAACAGAAAACACTCCTAGATACATAATAAAAACAAGATGAACATTCATAACATGAAAAATGAACAGAATATAAAAAAAATACACTCCCCTAACAAAAATATACATAATATAAAATAAAATACAAAAACATACATACATAATATAAAAAAATCAATTAACATACAGTACATAACATGAAAATTAACAAAATGTAAATACTACACTAACATACAAAAGTGAAAACTAACAAAACACAAAAATGACACTAACATACAGTAAATTACTGAAAATACAGAAAATTTGCAAAATACAAAAAGGACATGAACATACTGTATATGATTATGAACGGAAAAAAAAACACAACGCTCACGTACATAAAAGGAAAACCAACAAAACATGACAGTAAAGCTGGATATACACTATACAAAGTTTGTTGCTTGATTTCCTTTAGAATTACCTTCAACTATATAGTGCAAGGGTCTGCCTGATTGCATACACATTAAGGCCGGGTTCACACTATTGTGAATCCAATTCCCAATAGCTGAAGAATGGAGCCGGTTCACATATCTCCGATGCGGAACTGGTGTGAATTTGCACAGGAGACCTGTGCATCTTTTGTTCCATTTCAGGTCCGAATTCAGCCCAAAATTCAGGCTGAAATCGGTCCTGAACCGGTGAACGGGGACGCACAGGACCCCTGCTGTGAGCCGCATCGGCATTCAGTGTGAACCGAGCCTGAAAGTGTTTAGGTCTGACCTCATATTATTTGGTTTTGGTAAATCTAAAGGAAAAATCTAAAGAATATTGTATAATGTGTATCCAGCTTAATACAAATAACATGAAAACGAACAAAATACAAAATAACAATGAAAACATATAGGACACTAAAACTGCAAAGTTGTTAAATTTATAAAATTGCTTTAGCGTATTCCGAGTGTGTATTAGGTTTAGCTTTTGCGATACAAATGTAAATTTTCCATTTCTTCTTTTCCTTTTCTGTCAAATAAAGCAAACAGTTGTGTTGAGAAGGAGTTATTGAGTTTACATTAAAGTTTGTTTGCCTCGTCCACCCCTGTGGGGTCTCTATTGGTCTGCCCGTGCTAGTATCACGTCTGACTAGAAGGGGGCTTCGTGGGATACGGAAGTTGCATGCAAAGGTCTAATGACCCAAATTGACTGATCTCATTTCAGGTGGGGACAAGGAGAAATGAACCCTTGCATCCCTGATGTATAAAAGCTGACATATTGCGATTAGTTCCTAAATGCAGGGAAGGGTGGATAGTGCATGCTTTGTGTAGGATTAGGCATGTAGGCATTTAAAGCTGGACTCTGAGCACAAATACTTCGATTTAAATATATTCCTCAATAACCATAAAAGATATAAAGCCCCTTTGTGTGTACCAAATGCCTTTGCAAATCCAGTTATTATCCTGTAAAATAACGGTGGCATCATCACTGTGCTGTACATAGCCTGTGCAGAGAGCAGAGCTGTGAAGGCTCCACCCACTACAGGCTGCCTGCAGTAAACTACAGGAGGGGGCGGAGACAAGACCAGTCACCCTGCACAAGGAGAGAGAGCAGCAGTGAGCGGTCTTTATTACAGGAAGCTCTTGCACAGAGGGAAAGTCTCACACTGGATTACTGCACAGATCTGGACAGAATACACAAAGCACACCAAGGTCCAAGGAAGAATACACAGGACTCTTGCTTAATCCGTAGTTGAGCTTTAACACTGCTGTGCTAAGCTGGACCTGAACATTTACAATGATTTGAAGAATGCTACATCTACTTGCCAAGAAGACAGGTATGTTTGAAAATATTTTATGTTGGAGTTTAGTAGGCATGTTAGAAACTATTATTTTAAAAAGTATGAGATCTTTTTTAGGATTAGGATGCTGACTACAAATTATGTTTGAAAAGTAAATTAAATTAAAAGTAGAAACTTTTTTTTTTTTTTTTTACTTTTTGTATAGAGAAAGGAAAAATTAACCCCCCTCTTTTTTTTGTTGTTGTTTTTTTTATATCTGTGCCCTATTGCAGAGATTTAAATTCATTTCCTGATCTATAGATAACAGGAAGGAATAGGAAATGCCCTATTTTTTTGTTTGCAAAAGTTTTTATTTGGAAGACCAATAGTAAAATTTTGATACAGTGAAGATGATATCATTCAGTAATACAATGTTGCACAGTAGTTATACAATAAGTGGTATTGATTCCTTTTGTTTTCATATCGTATTATAGGCACAACATATATAGTAAGTGAACTCCGTTAGATTAAAGGAAGATTTGTAGCAGATATTAATATAAGAATTGGATATACTGGTGTGACTGTAATTGATTTTACATTAAAGGTGTGTCACGTTTGTAAGTAATTATGGTAAATCCCAATAAATACACTTTTTATTTACGATCATATAGGGTATGATGAATTCTTTCAGATAATTTAAGGTGATTGTAGCCGTATTAGTGCAATTGTGACAGAGAAAATTGAGTACTGTCCGTGATACTTTTTTTATTTGCACTAACATACAATTTTTCAGGACACGCTTTCGGGGTAAGTCCGAGCTAGTTTGAGCATCTCCATCCTGGATAAAACCTGAGATCATAGAAGATTGCTTGATCTCCAATTAAATGCAATCATCCATTGAATAGAGCTAAATAGTGAGTAGAGCAATCTATTGCAAGATGTATGTGCTTGTAAATACTTTATGAAATGATATTTATTGCAATGTCTTTTATATATGTGGTCTATGTTATTGATATGATTGTGCATTCTATTACGAACAATAAATATGTATTTTTTATCCAGTCATTTCCACGGTGTCCATGACCTCAATTCAAAGTCCCAACTTTCCTAGTTTTAATTTATTATAGGAAGGGGGGCTCAGTGCTGGCAGTGTGCTGTTAAACTTTCTGGGCAACAAGTGACTGTGGCCGCCCCTACAACACTGCAGAGCTGCGCCTGCTTGCAAAGATGTGCCGAGTACGCTCCTGCACCCGGCACAAACAAAGGACCCGGGCTTCCCTTCCCTGTCAGGCGGAGCAATCTCTGCCCGACAGGCGCTTCCGAGTCTCAGCAAAGCGTGGCGTCACAGTGACATCACCATGACGTCACGAGAGGCTGCCTGGGAGGCGGCAGGAGAGAGGACCATAGAGAGCTTCTGGGCGAGAGGAGGAACCAACCAGGCAGTCAATAACAAAGTAATCAGATGGGCATCTATGAATGAATGAATCTGCTAACTCAGGTGGTGGTGGGGGGAAGAGGTGAGATTAATAATGGTTTTCCAATGGTATTTGCAATATGCAGCATGAGGGGGTTCATGTATTGTTGGACATTTTCACTTAGGGGTGTACTCACTTTTGTTGCCAGCTGTTGAGACATTAATGGCTGTTTGTTGAGTTATTTTGAGAGGACAGTGAATTTACACTGTTATACAAGCTGTACACTCACTACTTTATATTGTAGCAAAGTGTCATTTCTTCAGTGTTGTCACATAAAAAGATATGATAAAATATTTACAAAAATGTGAAGGGTGTACTCACTTTTGTTTTTCCAATGGTATTTGCAATATGCAGCATGAGGGGGTTCATGTATTGTTGGACATTTTCACTTAGGGGTGTACTCACTTTTGTTGCCAGCTGTTGATACATTAATGGCTGTTTGTTGAGTTATTTTGAGAGGACAGCGAATTTACACTGTTATACAAGCTGTACACTCACTACTTTATATTGTAGCAAAGTGTCATTTCTTCAGTGTTGTCACATGAAAAGATATGATAAAATATTCACAAAAATGTGAGGGGTGTACTAACTTTTGTGAGATACTGTATATATACACTGTATTCAGTTTAGCTAGATCCGTTCCTGTTATTCTGTTCCTAATGACAGGCTGGTAGGTGTTTTTACATTATTTACAGCTACCTGAAGAAAATTGCTGGTGTTCTTCTGATCCTATTAGTACCACAGGCAGGCAGCTAGAGTATTTACAGTTAGTGTTGTGCATCCTCTGCACAGTGTGCACCTAAAGCTACCTGAAGAAAATTGGTGGTGTTCTGATCCTATTAATACCGCAGGCAGCTGCAGTATTTACAGTTAGTTTAGTGCGTCCTCTGCACAGTGTGCACCTAAAGCTACCTGAAGACAATTGCTGTTGTTCTGATCCTATTAATACCACAGGCAGGCAGCTGCAGTATTCATAGTTAGTGTAGTGCGCCCTCTGCACAGTGTGCACCTAAAGCTACCTGAAGACTAGGGATGAGCTTCGCGTTCAAGTCGAACCCATGTTCGACTCGAACATCGGCTGTTCGATCGTTCGCCGAATTGCGAACGTTATGGGCCCATCGCGCCAAATTCGTGTGGTGTGTCACGGCCCATAATTCACTGCGGCATCGTAGTGTATTGCTGGCTGATGATTGGCCAAGCATGCACTATGACCCGCATGCTTGGCCAATCACAGCGCCGTCAGTAGAGAGAGCTGTAATTGGCCAAAGCCAGGGTGGCTTTGGCCAATTATGGCTCAGGGGGTTTAGAACACGCCCCACACTATATAAGGCCGCCGATAGATAGATAGATAGACAGAGAGACAGTGTCATTTCATTTGAGTTAGCTAGATTAGGCAGGACAGTCAGTGAGTTAGCCTCACTTACAGTGTATTGTGTATATATATGCATCCCAGGTGTTGTGTGTATATATATATATATATATATATATATATATATATATATATATATATATATATACACTGTATTCAGTTTAGCTAGATCCGTTCCTGTTATATTCCTACTGACAGGCAGGCTTGTCTTGTTACAGTATTTACAGCTACCTGAAGAAAATTGCTGGTGTTCTTTTGATCCTATTAGTACCACAGTCAGGCAGCTAGACTATTTAGAGTTAGTGTAGTGCGTCCTCCTCACAGTGTTCAGTTAAAGCTACAAGTTAGTTTAGTGTGACCTCTGCACAGTGTTCAGCTAAAGCTACAAGTTAGGGTAGTGCGTCCTCCTCACAGTGTTCAGCTAAAGCTACAAGTTGGTGTAGTGCGTCCTCCTCACAGTGTTCAGCTAAAACTACAAATTAGTGTAGTGCGACCTCTGCACAGTGTTCAGCTAAAGCTACAAGTTAGTGTACTGCATCCTCTGAACAGTGTTCAGCTAAAACTACAAGTTAGTGTAGTGCAACCTCTGCACAGTGGTTAGCTAAAACTACAAGTTAGTGTAGTGCGACCTCTGCACATTGTTCAGCTAAAGCTACAAGTTAGTGTAGTGCGTCCTCCTCACAGTGTTCAGCTAAAACTACAAGTTAGTGTAGTGCATCCTCTGAACAGTGTTCAGCTAAAACTACAAGTTAGGGTAGTGCGTCCTCCTCACAGTGTTCAGCTAAAGCTACAAGTTAGTTTAGTGTGACCTCTGCACAGTGTTCAGCTAAAGCTACAAGTTAGGGTAGTGTGTCCTCCTCACAGTGTTCAGTTAAAGCTACAAGTTAGTTTAGTGTGACCGCTGCACAGTGTTCAGCTAAAGCTACCAGTTAGGGTAGTGCGTCCTCCTCACAGTGTTCAGTTAAAGCTACAAGTTAGTTTAGTGTGACCTCTGCACAGTGTTCAGCTAAAGCTACAAGTTAGGGTAGTGCGTCCTCCTCACAGTGTTCAGCTAAAGCTACAAGTTGGTGTAGTGCGTCCTCCTCACAGTGTTTAGCTAAAACTACAAGTTAGTGTAGTGCGACCTCTGCACAGTGTTCAGCTAAAGCTACAAGTTAGTGTAGTGCGTCCTCCTCACAGTGTTCAGCTAAAACTACAAGTTAGTTTTTTGCGAGCTCTGCACAGTGTTCACCTAAAGCTACCTGTCGAAGGTTGGTGGTGTTTTCCTGATCCTATCACTACCGCAGGCAGCTAAATAAGCTACAAGTTAGTTTTTTGCGAGCTCTGCACAGTGTTCACCTAAAGCTACCTGTAGAAGGTTGGTGGTGTTCTCATACTACAGGCAGGCAGTTGATTTTGTTAGCTGCAGTATCAGTGTATATATATATATATATCCCTGCTTAGTGCAGCTACAGGCCATTAGTATGTCTGGAAGGCCAACAAGGAGAGGCAGACAGTCACAGTGTATCCTCATCAGCATGTGGCCCTGGGACACGCTTGGCCTTTTTTTTGGCAGCTGGCCGTGTTGAGCCGCAACATGCGGAAGACTTGGTCGAGTGGATGACCAAGCCGTCCTCATCCTCCTCATCCTCTCTCACCCATGCTCAGGGTACTTTGTCTGGCAAAGCAGCTGCCAACGCAGCCTCTTCCCTCGGCTCAATGGCATCAGTGACTCCTTCCCTAGCCCCACCATGTTCTCCTGAGGAGTCCCTCTAACTGTTTGACCATAGTGTTGGGTACATGCTCCAGGAGGATGCCCAGCGTTTAGAAGGCTCTGATGATGATACTGAGCTAGATGAAGGCAGTAACGTGAGCACGGACAGAGGGGGTGCCCAAGAAGGACAGCTATCTGGCAGTCATGCTCCCCTGCTGCAGCATACTGCCAGGTTTGCTCCAGTGATGAGGAGGGAGGGGATGATGAGGTCACTGACTCAACATTGGTGCCTGATAGGAGAGAGGAGGCACATCACCAATGAGGCAGGATGCCCTCCAGGGGCCAGCCTAAGGGCAGCACACTGACTGCATCACACCCCAAAGCTCCGCATGTGCAGGACGCTGCTGTCTCTGTGCGTTATTCCAAAAGTTCTTTGGTGTGGGCCTTTTTTGAGACGAGTGCATCAGATAGCACCGCTGCTATTTGCAACATATGTTTCAAGCGTAGGCCAAAACATCTCCCGCTTGGGCACCACATGCATAACCAGACATATGTTGACCTGCCATGTAGTTCGTTGGCAAGCGTATCTAAAAGACCCACACCAAAGAACAAAGAGGACCTCTCCTTGCTCCTCATCAGCTGAGATCTCCAACCCCACTATACCTTCAGTCCTCTCTGAGACCTGCACTGAGAGGAATGAAGGTGTAGAATTAGGTGTGTCACAGCCAAGTACTTGTGGGCAATCTGCTTTTGGTACACCAGCGTCAGATTGTACCAGGCAAATTTCCCTGGCCCAGCTGCTGCACCGCCGAAAGAAGTTCGTTCCCAGCCATCCACATGCCCAGCGGTTGAATGCTAGCTTGGCAAAATTGCTAGCACTTCAACTGCTGCCTTTTCAGTTGGTAGACTCTGCCCCCTTCCATGAGTTTGTGGAATGTGCGGTTCCTCAGTGGCAGGTACCCAAATGCCACTTTTTCTCACGGAAGGCGATTCCGGCTCTCTACCGGCATGTGGAAGGCAATGTCTTGGCCTCGCTGGACAGGGCGTTCAGCGGTAAGGTGCATATTACCGCTGACTCATGGTCCAGCAGGCATGGACAGGGACGTTACTTAAGTTTCACCGCGCATTGGGTGACTCTGCTGGCAGCTGGGAAGGATGCAGGACAAGGTGCAGAAGTGTTGGAGGTTGTTCCGCCACCACACCTCCAAAATGCCACTACTAATGATTATGACATACCTCTCTCCTCCACCCCCTCCTCTTCTTCTTCCTCCATGGCCTCTTCCTGTGCTTTGTCCTCAGAACCAGCGGTGCTCTGTAGCCATTCAAGGGGCTACGCAAGTATGCAGGCCAAAAGATGCCATGCGGTGCTTGGGCTGGTGTGCTTGGGGGACAGGAGCCACACTGGGGCAGAGGTTCTGTCAGCTCTGCAGGGGCAGGTTCAGAGGTGGTTGACGCCACGCCAACTTAAGGCAGGAATGGTGGTTTGCGACAATGGCACAAACCACCTCTCTGCCCTCTGACAGGGACAAATGACCCATGTGACCTGTTTGGCTCACGTCCTTAACTTGGTGGTGTAGCGGTTCTTGGGCAGGTACCCAGGCTTACAGGATGGCCTGCGTAAGGATCCTGGTATTCGTGGTATCAAGAAGGACCAATACTGGCTGGCAACCCACCTTGATCCACGTTACAAGGGTAAGGTTGCGGACCTTATCTTGCCATCGCAGAGGGAGCAGAGGATGAAACATCTTCGGGAGGCCTTGCAGAAAGGTCTGTGCAATGCGTTCCCAGAGACTGGGAGGTTACAAACTCCTGTTTCTGGACAACGTGTTGCTGAGGCTTCGGTCAGTCAAAGAAGTAGCAGTGGAGAAGGTGGCCGTCTGACCGATGCGTTCAGACAATTTTTTGGTCCGCAGCCCCAAGGTATGATCGGTTCCAGCAACCATCGCCAGCGTCTGTTTTACATGGTGCAGGAATACCTAGGGGCAAGATCTGACTTGGACACCTTTCCCACCGAAAATCCTCTGGGTTACTGGGTCTTGGGGATGGATCACTGGCCAGAGCTTGCACAGTATGCAATTGAGCTACTGGCCTGTCCTGCATCCAGCGTTCTTTCAGAACGCACATTCAGTGCTGCTGGAGGCTTTGTAACCGATCACAGGGTGCGTCTGTCCACCGACTCGGTCGATCGACTGACCTTCATAAAAATGAATCAGTCTTGGATCACCACCAGCAACCAAGCACCTGATGCTGATGTAACCGAAATTTTTTTTTGAAATCTCAGATCCCTTCAAAGACTGCCCATGCTGATGCTGAGTGACTATCCTGAGCAATTATCCTCTTCCTCCTCAATTATCACGCTGATAGCTTGTAAGAACATTTTTGGTTCTGGGTCCCACCACCACTGCCTAAGGCCCAATTTTTCAGCCCCTGTTTAACAGGGGTGTGTAATTACAATTTTTGATGCAATACTTTGCAGCAGGGCTCGTTTCTGCGTTCCAACTAGAGTATCTGTGAGGGGTTGCAGTGTTGTGGCACCAGCACCAGTGCCTAAGGCCCAATTTTTCAGCCCCTGTTCAACGGGGGCATGTAATTACAATTCTTGATCTAATATTTCACAGCAGGGCCATGTGAGGGCTTACAGTGTTGTGGCCACAACAACACCTAACGCCCAAATTTCTGCTGAGTATATAGGGCAGGCCCCTACTTTCAAACATCCAACTTACAAACGACTCCTACTTGCAAACGGAAGGAGACAACAGGAAGTCAGATGAAATCTACCCCTAGGAAGGGAAATCCTCTCCTGTAAGAGTTAATATGGGAAAAACGTTTCTCCTTTCCACTGATGCTTTATCACCAATTCTTGATTCACAAAAAACCCAAAATTTTCAAAAAACATTTGTCATTGGGACAAAAAGTGAGGTGAAATCTTCTGAAGAGGAGCACAGACAGCAAAACAAATGTCACAGGGGTGATAACCCTTCCCTACGTTTTCCAAAAAGCTTAAAATAGACGTTTTGGCTGGAGCTAAACACGTTAAAAATGTACCAGTTCAAAATTACAAACAGATTCTACTTAACAACAAACCTGCAGTCTCTGTCGCCTATATACTGCTGTTCAGAGTATATAGGGCCTGGGGGCCCCACGCCTTTCCTTTTTTTAATTTGGGTGCGGGGTTCCCCTTAATATCCATACAAGACCCAAAGGGCCTGGTAATGGACTCGGGGGGGGGGGGGGGGTTACCCATGCCGTTTGTCTCATTGATTTTCATCCATATTGCCGGGACCCGACATTACATTAAAGCAGCAAGCAGTTTTAAATTAATTTTATTCCTTTAAAAATGTCATTTTGTACAGGGACTGTTCTAAGCACAAGAAACGCGCGCCACTTTACAGGCATACTATAGACACCCCCCAGGTACGATATTTAAAGAAATATTTCACTTTTATTTTTTCACTTTAAGCATCATTAAAATCACTGCTCCCGAAAAAAATGACCATTTTTAAAACTTTTTTTTGCATTGATACATGTCCCCTGGGGCAGGACCCGGGTCCCCAAACCATTTTTAGGACAATAACTTGCATTATAGCCTTTAAAATTAGCACTTTTGATTTCAAACATTCGAGTCCCATAGACTTTAATGGGGTTCTAAAGTTTGCGCGAACTTTTGGTCCGTTCGCAGGTTCTCGTGCGAACCGAACCGGGGGGGTGTTCGGCTCATCCGTATTGGAAGGTCAAGTCCTCCTTTTATTTGTGGTCTATGCATGAGAGAATAGCTGCATCTAGTTTTTTTATTAGACCAAATTCATCTATTGATTTCTCTTTGAAGAGCTTCTATTCTGGTTTTGGGAATATTGATGGGGAGGGCTTGAAAATAATAGAGGAGTTTGGGAAGAATTGTCATTTTAATAGCACAGATTCTTCCAAGGAAGGAAATGTGGTAAGAAGACCATAATTTAGGTAGGGAGCTTATATGGGTAAAAAGTGGGGGGTAGTTAGTTTTGTATAGTAAGTTATGAGATGATGTGATGTGGATGCCAAGGTATCTGAATGAATGGGTGCACCATATGAATGAGAAATTCTTTTGCAATAAGGAAGTCATAATAGGAGAGAAGTTAATTTGTAAGGCCTAACATTTGGTTATGTTAATACCCAAACCAGAAAGATTGTGAAAAGTGTTAAGTTCAGTTAGAAGGTTGGGTAAAGAGATGAGTGGGTCTGATAAAAATAGGAGAGCATCATCAGGGTATAAGCTCAGTTTAAATTCGCTAGGGCCTTTGGTATATCCTTTAATATTTATATTTTTTCTTATTGCATGTGCAAGAGGCTCTATCGCTAACACGAATAAAAGTGGGGGTAGAGGGCAACCTTGTCTAGTACCTCTACTTAATAGGAAGAATTCAGAGTTGTTACCTGGAAGTTTAATTCTTGTTTGGGGGGAGTAATAGCTGCCAATTTTGGGGAGTAAATGATTGAGGTAAGACCAGTTCACACTGTCAAAGGTCTTGTGGATATCAAGGCTGAGTAGACAAACTGGACGAGAGTGAAGATTAGCATCTTGAATGATGTTTGTGACCAACCTGATATTGTCTACTATCTGTCTGTCTGGGATGAAGCCAGTTTGGTCAGTGTGAATTAAGGTCGTGATAACTGCCGCAAGTCTATCTGCCAACAATCTACTAAAAATTTTGAGATCATTATTGGGGACAGAAATGGGGCGAAAAGTTTGTGGGATGGTATGGTCTTTAAGCGGTTTTGGAAATAGAGATAAATTAGCCAAGAGCATTTCATCAGGGAAGTGGTTACCTTGTAAAATATGATTGAATAATTTGGTTAGTTCGGGTACTAATAGGGATGCAAATTTTTTGTAATAAGAGGTAGTGAAACCATCGGGGGGGGGGAGGGGGGTCGCGGTGGATGTTCTGAGAGAATTAATTATATTAATTATTTCTAGGTCAGCACAGGGTTCATTAAGGAAGGAAATTTGTTGATTAGTAAGAGTTATGCCCCGTACACACGGTCTGACTTTTCATCTACAAAAGTCCGACAGCCTGTCCGACAGACTTCCGGCGGACTTTCGGCGGACTTGCGGCGGACTTGCGGCAGACTTTCTAACGAACAGACTTGCCTACACACGACCACACAAAAGTCCGACGGATTCGTACGTGATGACGTACACCGGACTAAAATAAGGAAGTTTATAGCCAGTAGCCAATAGCTGCCCTAGCGTGGGTTTTTGTCTAGCATACAGACGAGCGGACTTCGGGGTCCGTCGTAGTTACGACGTAAAGATTTGAAGCATGTTTCAAATCTAAAGTACGTCGGATTTGAGGCTAAAAAAGTACGTTGAAAGTCCGGAGAAGCCCACACACGATCGGATTACCAGCCAGCTTTAGTCCGTCAGCGTCCGTTGGACTTTTGTAGCTGAAAAGTCCGACCGTGTGTACGCGGCATTAGAAGTTGAAGATTGTTTAGCCAATTAAGTGAAGAAGTCTGGGGTTGAGTTTGTGGTCCAGAGAGGAGATTTTTATAGAAGGATGAAAATCGGGACCTCATGAGGATGAGTAACCAAGTTACCTCTTTCATCGTGTTATTTATAAACATGGGGTGGTTTATGTTCTTGATTTAGTTTCCTTGCGAACATGGCAGAAGTAGAATTGCCATGTAACGTAAATTTGGCTTTGGGGAATCTAAGAGATTTTTCAGTGTCCGCTGATAATACTGTGTCTAGAGGCGCTTAGATTCTATTTGTTGAGTTAGTTCATGGGAAGGTGATTGATTCAGTTTGTTGTATAGTTTGTCAAGGTCTCTGGTGAAGCATTTAATTTCAGTGAGTCTTGCTTTGTTTTTGGCTGCTGCTATGCTGATTAAGTGACCTCTCAGTGTGCTGACCAAAGTGAGGTAGGAAGTTTATCTTCAGTTGTTTTGTTAATGATGTATTCTTCAATGTGTGTAGTTATTTTTTGAAGGTTGGAGGGATCTGTTAGAAGAGAGTCATTTAAGCGCCAAATAAATGGGGTAGGGGCTAGACCAATATGGGAAGTATCAAATGAGACTATGTTGTAGTCAGACCACGGGCATGAGTGAATGTGTGCCTTGGAGGAGTTGGCTAGTAATATTGGGGTGCTAAATGTATATAGTTCAACCGGGCATAACAGTCATGTGGATGGGAGTAATGAGTAGATGCTTTCACACCTGTGTTATGAGCTCCCCAAGAATCTATCAATTGAAATTTGCTAAGAGAGCGATTAATTGATTTAGAAAAGGCTTTTGACGAAGCAGCCACTCTGCTTCTGTCAAGAGTTGGGTGTGCAGCCAGGTTGAAATCACCTCCCAGTATTATGTGTGGGGAGCTGTAGCGATCTAGGGTTTCACAGAACCTTATAAAAAATGAGGATTCAGAGTTGTTTGGGGCCTATACTGATGCGATTGTCAGTGAGCGATTATTTATAGTCCCCTTCAAAAATATAAAGCTGCTGTCGACATCCTTATAGATATTTTGAATAGCAAAGATAATAGAGTTGCGAATAAAGATGGCTACACCACGGGTATTAGTAGAGAAGGTAGTATAATGGAACTGGCTGTAATTTTTATCAAAGTACTGTGGGTGATTTGCAGATGAAAAGTGGGTTTCTTGTAGAAGAATTATGTATACACCCAGTCTTTTATAGTGCCGGAAAGCTTTTTTAATTTTGTGCGGGCAATTAAAACCCTGGACATTGTGTGAAAAAATTCTAAGACCCATTGTTAAGGGGGAAATACAAGCTAGGTTTAGTATATATACCAGGAGTTAACCAATGGATATAATAGGAACTTGATTGTTCAATAGCATATAGGATGAACTTACAGACTGTACCACCACAACAAGAATTTAGTACATTTTTTAGCATAAAAAGTAGTATTAGTAAACTACACTGTACGAATGAATAGTAGTATCCCAACATCATAACAATCATCATGTGTAGAAATGATTGAGAAGATAATGTGAGTATTCGAAAGAGGATTTTATATATACACCATGCAATAAGTGCGAAAACATAACAAAATAATGGAAAACAAGGGGGTCAAGTGACTTCTTGTGACTTAACCATGCAAAATGAACGCCCTGAACTCACCAACGAGGCCTGACGCGTCATCCCAACACGTGAGGATGCAACACCAGGCCGTGTGAGTAAGTAGGGGGACAAACCAGCGACGGCGGAAGTGCCAAGCAAAAGTAGATATATCAAAATTTAAATGTGCATGGTTATAAAAGTTCGGTATCGGAACTCAGCACAGAGAACTAAGGAATATTTAATTTTTTTGAAATTAGTAACAAGCACAGACCAACAAATGTTGAGAGCCTGAATAAACTTCTTTAACCACTTGACCACTGGGCACTTAAACCCCTTCCTAACCAGACCAATTTTCAGCTTTCGGTGCTCTCACACTTTGAATGACAATTACTCATGCAACACTGTACCCATATGAAATTTTTGTCCTTTTTTTCACACAAACAGAGCTTTCTTTTGGTGGGTTTTTATTTTTTTTTTGTGCTATAAATCAAAAAAGACTGAAAATTCGATAAAAAAAAAAAAAATTCTTTGTTTCTGTTAAAATTTATTGTAGAGTATTGGCAAGTATTGGCAGAGTATTGGCGAGTATTGTCAGAGTATTGGCGAGTATTGTCAGAGTATTGGCGAGTATTGGCAGAGTATTGGCGAGTATTGGCAGAGTTTTGCAGAGTATTGGCAGAGTATTGCAGTGTTGCAGAGTATTGGCAGAGTATTGCAGTGTTGCAGAGTATTGGCAGAGTATTGCAGTGTTGCAGAGTATTGCACAATGTTACAGAGTATTGCACAATGTTGCAGAGTATTTCACAGTGTTGCAGAGTATTGCACAGTGTTGCAGAGTATTGGCAGAGTATTGCACAGTGTTGCAGAGTATTGCACAATGTTGCAGAGTATTTCACAGTGTTGCAGAGTATTGCACAGTGTTGCAGAGTATTGGCAGAGTATTGCACAGTGTTGCAGAGTATTGCAGATTGACACTGAGCAGCGCTGTGGGCACTAAACATCCAGCCCACAGCGCTGCTGCAATCTCTCCCCCTCTCCCCTCGCACTGTAACCATCGGTACAGAGAGGGGAGGGAGGAACCGGCATCATCATGTGACGCCGATTTGTTTACAAGTGATCTCTCCGTCATTTGATGGAACGATCACGTGATAAACGGCCGTGATCAGCGGCTATTTACCGTGACCTGTGATGCGACCCGGCGGTCACGGATGTTCCTGGGTGCGCGCCCCAGGGGGGCGTGGGGGAGTAACATTCTGGAATGATGTCCCGCGGATGTGCACTCAGAATAAGCCGACCGCACTGTAGCCGTCTTTCGGCCCGGTTGGCAAGTGGTTAAAGGACAATTGTCATAAACTTCCAAGGAATTTGTGACGTTGTTTAAGGTATGTACATGGCACAAGATTCCATAGATTAATTGCAGGGTGACCCCAGGCGTTTCAAAGTGAAAACAAAAGCCGTGTGTGGGGCTAAAATCAAAAGTATGGGGTCATGGTCAGTCCTGGACCATAGTAGGTGATTAGACGACAAGAAAACGACAGAGCAACCTCATTGTCTTTGTCATATTAATCATCGGTATTAGACTGAAGGTGTATATGTTTAAGTGATCTTAATATATTAAGAGTTCTTACTTGTTGAGGCAAAAATTGCTTTATAGTAAAAAGGTATGGAGTAAACCCTCCAAGAATGCTTCTTGCCTTCTGTTGGAGGAGATTACAGTGTGGAAACTGGTGAAAATGCCAAACAAATTAAAAGAATGAACAAATAACTGGTAAACTTGAGAATGATTATGATGCTTGATCCTGGAAGGATTGGTGCCATCTTCTTTGGTCCCTTTGATTGCGACGTGATGAAGGAGTGGACCAAATGGGTGATGATCTGGGGGCAGTAGAGGTCGGTTTGAAGGTTCCAGTTCCAGCAGACCCAGTTTGATTAGAAGCTCTTTTCCCTCATTAATCACTTAATAAGTCTCTAATTATGTGAGATCTAACGTTAAAACTGCTTGATCTAACAAATTGCTTCCAAAATAGCTAACTGTTTGGTAAATTTTTTGATAAGGGGGGCTGATGACGGGTTAGCCCCCTCACCAAATAACTGTTAATATTGCTTCTTCTATGTGAGATCTAACGCAAACAACGGTTGATCTAACCTGATCTAACAAAGATCTAACAAACTGCATAAGATTTTTTCAAAAATTATAATATGGGGGGCTAACCTGGCAGAGGTAGAAACAGGTGGGTGGCAACATCTCTGCCCACCAATCAGATACAAATATAATGCATATGCATATTATATGATAGGTGCGTTAGATAGACATGTTAGACATATTTCCTTTACTATAAGGAGCAAACCTCCTTTATTCATTTAACCAATCATAATGATACACATATTATAACATATTCATTATTTATGATCTATATGAAAGCTTGCTCAATATCTTTGCAGCATAACATTTTCCAGTAGACAAGACTAGACAAGTTCCTCTTTTTTCTAATGGTGTTACTTTCTTTTTTTTTATAATATTCTTAATAATTTTCAATATATTTAATACAAACATTAAAATTGTTATTGTTGACATTTTTATAATTACCGTACTCAATCCCACCCCACACCTCCTCTCTTTTTTCCCCATCCCCACCTCTCCCCCTCTCCTCAATATATGGTCCCTATGTTTCTTCCCTTCTACCTCCTCCTCCCTGTCTCTTATATTCGCACCATTCCTGTATATTTCTTTGTTTTTGTTAATCTAGCCAACTTTTCCACAAATCAGTTTTAAATCTCATCCTCCTCACTACACCATAAGTGTTCCATTTTGTGCGTGTTTTCCACTTTTTTGATCCAATCTCCTAATGTGGGACTCTCTGGTTCTTGCCAATGTCGTGGTATCTGACTTTTTGCTGCATTTATTAAATGCAGTATCATGTTATTTTTATATTGCATTATTGGACATTTTG
The DNA here is from genome assembly GCA_037952925.1 of Lithobates clamitans. Classification (NCBI taxonomy): domain Eukaryota; kingdom Metazoa; phylum Chordata; class Amphibia; order Anura; family Ranidae; genus Lithobates; species Lithobates clamitans. The sequence continues at coordinate 1,721,817 of JBBGZY010002376.1, read as the reverse complement.
TGCCATTTAATAAGCATGGGTCTTCTGATATTTCTATATTTGCAATCTCTTTTATTTGTTGCAGCACCTTCGCTACAGTATTTCTTTTTTTTTTGGACACTCCCACCATATATGGGCCATGGTTCCTACTACTTTACATCCTCAACAACAGTATGGTGGTTTACCTTTTTGGTATTTGTGTGCTTTATCTTGTGTGCTTTACCCTTTTTAAATCCCTATTGGTTTTTCATAGTGATGGGCAGGTGCAATATCCAACTGGGAGTTAGCAGGTAGGCAGGGGCATGCTAACCTTTTTTTGGCAAGATGCAATTTTCATGGAGCACCCTAGGCTTTTGCAGCTGTTTAAAGGTTTGTGTAGGCATTTATGGGTACCCGAATATATATATTATATGCACTTATAAGGACTTAACAAAAAAACAAAAAGGCTCACTTTAGACCAAACTGTGGCCCAAAGTCTGGATGTGGCCCTTTGCTTGCCTTTATCCTGCCCTTGGGACACTATTCCTCAGATGGACACCAATGATGGGGCACTATTCCTTCCACTGACACCATCAAGGGGGCACTATTCTTCCCTTTGACACCATTAATGGGACACTAACCCTCCCAATGACACCAATGATGGGACGCTATTCCCTCCACTGACACCAATGATTGGGCACTATTCCTCCCACTGACACCATCAATGGGGCACTATTCCTCCCTTTAAAATTTCCAATGGAGCATTGTTTACTCCCACTGGCCACAGCAAGGCCCCCTAAAGCCCAAAGGATAAGAAACTGGTCCTTTGCTTAGAAAGTTTGGAGATCCCTACTTTAGAAAGAAAATATATCAATTCCCCTTTCCCTAGCACCTCAACATTCTATAAAAAAACAAATAAAATACATTTAAAGTAGATTCCTAACTGATTTGCTTCAAGATGAAACAAGGATAACTATACATCAGGGGTCTCAAACTGGTGGCCCTCCAGCTGTTGCAAAATTACAAGTCCCATCATGCCTCTGCCTGTGGGAGTCATGCTTGTAACTGTCAGCCTTGCAATGCATCATGGGACTTGTAGTTTTGCAACAGTCTAAACTGTTCAAAAGAATCCAAAGCAATTCAATGGATGCTATTATATTCAGTAAAGATGGAAGGATGGAAGGAAGAAAGGATGGATTAATGTATGAATGGATAATGTAAAAAATAGCAAGAGAATAGCCGTAGTGCCTCCTCTATAAAAGGGGGGTTGATGGGATTTCTTGTGTTCATAGCTAGTGGGGTCTGAATGAGAAACTGTCTTTCCTGGACTCAATGGGAATGGTAGATTGTATATGGAAGTTTTTTTTCTTTGATGGTCTTGAGCATGATGTTTTCAATTTTTCAATTTGTTCAAATATTACCAAATTTTTCCTTCATTTTAATTTAATCAAATCTCCATGCTCTGAAAGATCGAATCAAAAAACAAACATGTTGACTCAAGGGTCTATTTAACGTATGTTCACCTAAGATTCACCCAACTTTCGTTAAACATTCACAACATTTTTAATTCCACTTTGAAAAATGTGAGAATCCTGGATGTCAGGATGGAGAGCAGAGGAAGGAGCAGGTAAATCTGTCATTTACCAGCTCCTTCCTTTTCCGAATGCACAGAGTCTGTGATCACTGACTCTGTTCATTCATAAATGTCACTGAGCATGCGATGCTTCCGTTTATGAATGGGGAGGAGCCGCTATCTCCTGTCCATTCATCTTCAGTGCAGCTGAGGCTGCAGAGAAAAGGACTGGGGAATCTCTGTCCTCGGTCCCTTTCCCTGTCTCAAAAGGGAGATGTCAGGGGTCTGTTAAGACCCCTGATATCTGACCAAAGCCCCAATAGGGCTAATAAAAAAAAAGAAATATTGAAAAGGTTAAATTGTAAAAATAATAAAAAATAAAATAAAAAACACACTGACACCGTCAGTTGAGCATTGCTCAGGGCTCCTCGGAATAACCCAGGCAGCTCCACCTCTCCTCCCCTCTTTCCAGAACCTTCTGTAAAAAAGAGGGAGGTCCCAGTGATGCTGCCTGTGAGTCACCAGCTGCTACCCTGAGTCACTCCCAGCCCAGACGAAATCAAAACAAACAGGCCTAGCTGCCAGCCAGGCCTGCCTAAATTTACCTAACCTAAAAATATCCTACTCTAGCACCTACCTACCTAGAGGGTGCAACATTTTTTTTAAAATATGTTTTGGAGCAGAAAGTAAAAAATATTGGGTTTTTTTTTCAAAATTGTCGGATGGTTTTTGTTCATAGCGCAAAAAGGTGATCAAATACCACCAAAAGAAAGCTCTATTTGTGGGGAAAAAAGGCACACATTTTATTTGGGTACAGCGTTGCACGACCTGTAACGCAGTGCCGTAATGCAAAAAATGGCCTGGTCATGAAGGGGGTAAATCTTTTGGAGGTGAAGTGGTTAAACCAATCTTTCTTCATTCAACCAGCGGGTTGAAAAAAAAAAAAAAGACCTGATTTCCCCATCCACACATTCGATGTGAACGGGGGAATCACTTCAACTGTGCTATTGTGTTCTGTTGGCCGGTAGATATCCGGCCGGCAGCACTGATTGGTAAAAAACAGAGAGCTGGTTGTACAAAAGTCTATCGGTAGAAGCAGCCTGTCCATACATGGATTGACATTCATCTGGTCTTGATGATCCAGACGAATTTCGATCCATGTATGGCCGCCCTTACATTGGTCTAGCTTGTAACTATGCATGTACAATATCTGTGGATCCCTCTAAAAGCTTGAAATCACTGTACTAGGCATTGCTACTCTGGTGATCTCCACTTGCTTCTAGGTCCTGGGCCGAGCGGCCATCTTGCTGTACTCTGAACACAGAAGGTCGGACACTTGGCACAGGGACCATTCAGAGAATACAGAGAATATTTTCTCAATGACTGCAAAGCATTCTCTGATTGGACAAGGTGGAGGGGTAGGGAGGTGACACACCCTCTGTTGACAGCCACTCAGCACGGGACCTGGAAGATAGTGGATATATCATTGGAGTAGTGGTGTCTAATACAGTGATTTTTAGTTTTCAGAGGGATCCCACAGGTATAGCATACGAGGTGTGTCTAAAAAAGTTTGATAAATGGTCCGATATCTCAACGGCAACATGGGCTGGGTGACTGCGCATGCATGGCTATCCAGAGACAGGTCCAGAAGCGCCACCTAGCGCGCAGTACACGTGATCGTCAGGGTAAACACACTGCAGGCAGTCGAACATATTCAGTGTGAGAAGTATGGTCACAGTGCAATGAAGCAACGAGTGAACATCAAGTTCTGCTACAAATTGGGGAAAACAGCTACGGAGACACATGAAATGTTGGTGCAGGTGTACGGGATAGAAGCTGTGAGCAGAAAATGTGTTTACGGCTTGTTCAAACTCTTTCTCGACGAGAAGGAAGCCACTGAGGATGAGCCACGTTCGGGTCGGCCGTCAACAAGCTCAAAGTGCACAACAAACTAAGACTTCACCATACACATACACATGGAGCGTGCATGTACGAATCCTGGCAGCAGCTAAATAGGTTCTTGGATCATGTTCATACACGTTCGTTGCAGGCACAAAAAGCAATCTCACTCCCATGGCTTATCCCCGCTCCTATTTATTTTACTTAGGTAATCAGCATCAATATCTTTGCGTCATGCTCCAAGGAATGAGCATTCATCACCTTTCCCATCTATTTTATTGCCAGTGAAAAGAACTACCTTCTCGTATTTGTGTTCTGAAAAATGTTTAGCGTTACCTAGCAATGCCCAAACAATACAGAACAAGGCCTACATAATATAGAGCAATGCCCACACAATACAAAACAATACCCACACTACACAGAGCAATGCCCACACAATACAGAACAATGCCCACACTATACAGAGCAATGCCCACACAATACAGAACTATGCCCACATAATACAGAACAAGGCCTACATAATACAGAACAATGCCCACATAATACAGAACAATGCCCACACAATGCAGAACAATGCCCCCACAATATAAAACAATGCCCACACTATACAGAGCAATGACCACACAATACAGAACAATGCCCACACTATACAGGGCAATGCCCACACAATACAGAACAATGCCCACACTATACAGAGCAATGACCACACAATACAGAACAATGCCCACACTATACAGAGCAATGCACACACAATACAAAACAATGGCCACGCAATACAGAGAAATTGCCACATTATACAGAGCAATGCCCACACTATACAGAGCAATGCCAGTACAATACAAGCAATGCCCAAAACAATACAGAACAATGCCTACATAATACAGAGCAATGCCCACAGCATTACCTAGCAATGCCCAAACAATAAAGAACAATGCCTTCATAGTACAGAGCAATGCCCGCACAATACAGAACAATGCCCACATAATACAGAGCAATGCCCACACAATACAGAGCAATGCCCACACTATACAGAGCAATGCCCACACAATACAGAACTATGCCCACATAATACAGAACAATGCCCACACAATATAGAGCAATGCCCACACAATGCAGAACAATGCCCCCACAATATAGAGCAATGCCCACACAATACAGAACAATGCCCACACTATACAGAGCAATGACCACACAATACAGAACAATGCCCACACTATACAGAGCAATGCCCACACAATACAGAACAATGCCCACATAATACAGAGCAATGCCCACACTATACAGAGCAATGCCCACATAATACAGCACAATGCCCACACAATATAAAGCAATGCCCACACAATGCAGAACAATCCCCCAACAATATAGAGCAATGCCCACACAAAACAAAACAATGGCCACGCAATACAGAGAAATTGCCACATTATACAGAGCAATGCCCACACTATACAGAGCAATGCCAGTACAATACAAGAAATGCCCACGCAATACAGAGCTATAGCCGCATTATACAGAGCAATCCCCACACAATATAGAGCAATGGTTGCACAATGCAGAGCGATGCCCACACAATACAGACCGATGCTAGTACAATACAGAACAATGGCCACACAACACAGAGCAATGCCCACACGATATAGAGTAATGCCAGCACAATACAGAGGAAAGCCCGAACAATAGAGAGCAATGCTTGCACAATACAGAGAGATGCCCACACAATAAAGACTGATGCCCGCACCATATAGAGCAATGCTACACAATACAGAGCAATGGTTGCGCTATACGATGCTAGCACAATACAGAGCAATAGCAGTACAATGCAGAACTATGGCCACACAACACAGAGCAATGCCCACACAATACAGAGTAATGACAGCATAATACAGAGCAATGCCCACACAATACAGACTGATGCTAGCACAATACAGAGTAATGGCAGTACAATACAGAACAATGGCCACACAACACAGTCATATCAGCACAATACAGAGTAATGCTAGCAAAATACAGAGCAATACCCATACAATACAGAACAATGCCAGTACAATACAGACCAATGCCCGCACACTACAGAGCAATGCCCGCTCCATATAGAGCAATGCCAGCACAATACAGAGCAATGCCAGCACAATACAGAGCATTGCCCGCTCAATACAGAGCAACACTACACAATACAGAGCCATGCCCGCACAATACAGAGCGATGCCCACATCATACAGAGTAATGCCAGCAAAATACAGAGCAATGGCCGCACAATACAGAGGTTGTACAGTGTGTGTTCACCTTTTAATTTTTTTCTGAAAAAGTGAACTGGTGAATGGGAATTTTTACAACCACTTTAATGTTCTATTCTGCGAACGGTTACCATTGCCTAATTGCAGGAGTTCACTGATTACAGCATACACTTTCATTTTACAAGAGCAGCATTGTAATAACAATCGTTATATCAGACAATCCAATATAAGTTTACTTGAAAAATCTCCTTTCATGTGAGTAATGCCTGCCTGCTAGTCATCTCTTTCCACAACATCCTGGATTACCAGCATGCTTTGCAGCTTCTCCTCAATGTCTAAGGACTACATATCCCATGGTACCTCGCTGCCTGCAAGCAGCGATTCCTGTTCTGACCTCCTGAAACTCCTCCTCTCAGCTCTTTTGTAGATCAGAAGGCAGGTGTTTCATCAGATTAGGCGACCCGTCAGAATGTGTAACGGAAGTGAAGTTTTGTTGCCGCCATCTTGCTACACCCCGCATCCTTTCTACAGTAAGGATACACTGAGAAGGGAGAAAGCAGACATCTTGTTACACCCAGTTTTGCATTTTAAACTTATTTTTAACAGTAAACTGAGTTTTTTATAGTGAAATACAGTGCTTAAAACTCTGTTTGAACGTTTAGATGTTTAATTTTAAAAGCAGCAAACTTCTGTCAGATTAGCAAACCTGTGAGATCAGCAGGTTTGCCGCTGCTTTTAAAATTCAACATCTAACCAGACGGAGTTCTAACTACTGTATTTCACTATATAAACTAAATGTACTGTTAAATATAAGTGTAAAATGCAAAACTCTGGTGGGTGTAACAAGATATCTGCTTTCCCCTTCTCAGTGTATCCTAATGCCCTGTACACACGGTCGGACATTGATCGGACATTCCGACAACAAAATCCATGGATTTTTTCCGACGGATGTTGGCTCAAACTTGTCTTGCATACACACGGTCACACAAAGTTGTCAGAAAATCTGATCGTTCTGAACGCGGTGACGTAAAACACGTACGTCGGGACTATAAACGGGGCAGTAGCCAATGGCTTTTGTCTCTAAATTTATTCTGAGCATGCGTGGCACTTTGTGCGTCGGATTTGTGTACACACGATCGGCATTTCCGACAACGGATTTTGTTGTCGGAAAATTTTATATCCTGCTCTCAAACTTTGTGTGTCGGAAATTCCTATGGAAAATGTGTGATGGAGCCCACACATGGTCGGAATTTCCAACAACAAGGTCCTATCACACATTTTCCATCGTAAAATCTGACCGTGTGTACGGGGCATTACTGTGGAGGAGTGCGGGGTGTAGCAATATGGAGGCGACGGACCGTCACTTCCGTTACACATTCTGACAGGTTGCTGAATCTGACGAAACACAGGCTCTGTGAAATGTGTGACACACCGGTGACTACTCACAGGATATAGTGACTACGTGTCACAGAATTCAAGGAAGGAAATGTGTGGAATTTTCACAAAGTACAGTAAGTTTACAAACTTTAGGATCATTCAGAGTAATAGAAGAAGCCTAAAAATATTTGGAACACAATGTGGAAATGAATATCGAAATCTACATTTTCACCATGGATACACTTTAATTCTAAAGTGTATGTAAACTCTAACAATCAACTTCTTCTCAATTCCTTTTGGTCCCCTAACCAGTTCCCAACCACTCTATAGCATATTTACAGCTACAGGCCGTTCTGTGCATAATTACTTACATATACACAATTCTGCGCTTTAGCATAGGGGGCACGTGTGCGCCACTTCTGCTGTGATTAGTCACAGCAGAAACAGATCAGCAGGTTCCGGCCAATGGATGTCCACCGGCAGCCACTGATTGGCGAGGGGAGGCACAGAATGGAGCTCTACATATGTAAACAAGGCAGAGCTCTGTCCTGCCAGTGGGGATGTGGTGGAAATAAAATCCAGCACATCCCTTAGTAAAAACACCACACTGCCTTTCGTAAATAACACTCAGAGGATTTTTCCTGCTGCTTTTAGGAGCTTTTTTTTTTTTTTACAGCTTAAAAATTCCTCTCCATGTTATTTTGTGTATCCATGCACTCATAGGCTTTTAGGAGCTGTAAGTGGCATAGGCGTTTTCAAGCTGCAAAAAAAAAAAACCCAGGGTCAGCTCATTTTGAAGCAGCAGTGTTACAGCTGTAAAAATGCCTGATGGGGCTAAACCCACCTTAACGCTGTATACAGTGTTAAGCCACGTCAAACGTTTTCAAGCTGTAGTAATTGGACTTGGGAGTGGAAAATAGAAGAGGGCAGAGAAACGCTGCTAAGGGCGAACGGGGCTAAAACGCGCATTAAAGCCAAAGCAAAACGCTTCTATAAGCGCATTTTTACAGCCGCTTTTTCCTGGCTTTGCAGCTCATTTTTTCAACGCCCTGTGTGCATGAGGCCTTAGCATCAGAATGTCCACCGCAATATCGCAGTCCTGCTATAAAGTGCTGATCACCACCATTACTAGTATATAAAAAAAAAATTCCAGTAAATATTCCATCGTTTTGTAGATATAACTTTGGCGCAAACCAATCAATATACGCTTTTTGGGATTTCTTTTTATTGGGATTTCTTTTACCAAAAATATGTAGCAGAATACATATTGGCCTAAATTGATGAAGAAATTTGATTTCTCAATTTTTTTTTTTATCAAATATGTTTTATAGCAGAAAGTAAAAAATATTGTTTTTGCTTTTTTTTAATTGTCAGTTTTTTGTTTATAGCGCAAAAAAAAAAAAAAAAGTGCTAAAACACTACCAAAAGAAAGCTCTACTTGTGGGAAAAAATCAACATAAATTTTATTTAGGTACAGCGTCGCACGACCGCGCAATTGTCAGTTAAAGTAACGCAGTGCCGTAGCGCAAAAAACGGCCTGGTTATGAAGGGGGTAAATCTTCCAGAGGTCCAGAGGTCCAGAGTGGTTAATATATCATTGAAAGGGTTTTGTTATGTTTGTTCAATAAGTAGAAAAAAAATAAGTGTTGGTCCTATGATCTCTGCCTATTATTTAGTATTGTTCCAAATTCTTTCCAACACCCCTCCATCATATGAAGATTGGGGAATGTTCTGTAGCCCTAAAGCACTTCATGTCCTAAGGTGACAACACTCTATAGATACAATTTGGTGAGTGAGCGTTGTCACCCTAAGGCTCGGTTCACACATGGGCGGCACGACTTGCAGGTCGCCTCAGCGAGGCGACCTGCAAACGACTGCCGGGGCGACTTGCGAGACGACTTCTGCATAGAAGTCTATGCAAGTCGCCCCAAAGTAATACAGGAACCTTTTTCTAAGTCGGAGCGACTTGCGTCGCTCCGATTAGAACGGTTCCATAGCACAGAACGGGAGGCGACTTGTCAGGCGACTAGGTCGCCTGACAAGTCGCCCCAGTGTGAACCGAGCCTAAGACAGAAATTGCGTTTCTAGTAGGTAAAAATAAAGAGGAAAAAGCCTGAAAAACCTAACGCACCCATCACATCTAAAGATCGTTAATCTGCAATATATTCCATTTTTGTTCTTGGGTTTAGATACTCTGTAATTGTCTGGTCTGCTGATTTCTGACGGGTTGCTATGGGTCTCATCAATCTCCTGCCTGGTAATAAATGACGCTTATTGTAGTTTTGGCAGTTTATCAACTTTGTTAAAAAAAAGCAGACTGTACAACCTGTGCACAAATTACTGTGCACAGGCTAAACCTAGTACATATCCAGCAATGCCATTCCACAGAAGTATCCATAACTCAGATATTAGTTTTTAATTAAAAAAAAATGTGATGCAGAAATAATAGGAGTGTATAAAATGTCTCTGATGAGTGTGGAATGGAGGGAGGGATTGGAAGGATTGTGTTCTTATCAGTCTGGACAGACCGGACCCCTGCCTCTTATCTATAGACCCAGACTTCCTCAGACCATGGAGAGGAGGAAATGCCCCCCCCCCCCCCATCCTCCCGCACTGGACTCCACTAACCTGCCCTCCCCTTACTGGAGACTAACTCCACCTTCCTCTTCTAAAGTGGATTCTCTACTTATATCAACCATGCAGGAGAAATTCGCCTAGAGCCCCCCAAAACTTGGTGACGAAGATACTTCACCAACCCCACAGAATGTATATGGCTGTCACCCCCCCATCCTGATAAAGAGAAAGGTCATGTAGTGTATTGCTTGTGTATGGACAGTAACACCGGTAAGTCTATGGACGTTATGTCCATGTGTTATCTATCTATCTTTCTATCTATCTATCTATCTATCTATCTATCTATCTATCTATCTATCTATCTATCTATCTATCTATCTATCTATCTATCTATATTCATTTAGTCACCTTAATATTTTATTTTCACTTTATGTTATTCAACTTTTATCTAGGATATTTATCTTTTGAAATATATCATTACCATAGTTAGATTGCATAGTATTATTGCAGATGTATTTTATTTTAGGTATCTATTTATGTCTCTATCTATCCATCCATCTGTCCATCCACCTGTCCATCATTTTTAAGGATCTTGTTCGTTTTATCTATAAGGGTCATGTCCAATTTTTCGAGGAATACAGCATTGATCATTTTTAGTCTCTCTATCTGTTTATTTTCTATTCACTTCTTTTTTTCTTTTAGTCTTAGCTATTTATTATTTGAATAATCCATGTTATATCATTTTATATTATCTTTTTGTCTTTTCTATGTATTAATTTAATTATATAATTAATTGAATTATATCAATAAATGTAATTATTAATTAAATTATAGAATAGAAGTATAGAAATTATAGAATAAATACCATAGTTTAGGAATCTACATAGAACTTGTAAGGGTCGTTCTCAGTCCTGAAAACTATCTAGCTATCTATCTTATTTCTGATTTTTAGATTTTTGTCTTTGATATTTATCTTTTGAAATATATAACTCCGGTAAATAGATTAGATAGTATTGCTGCAGATGTACTATATGTTACATATCCATCCATCATTCTAAAGGGTCATTTTCAGTCTCCCCTATAGTGTAGTATGTCTATCTATCTATCTATCTATCTATCTATCTATCTATCTATCTATCTATCTATCTATCTATCTATCTATCTATCTATCTATCTATCTATCTATTATCTATCTATCTATCTATCTATCTATCTATCTATCTATCTATCTATCTATCTATCTATCTATCTATTTATATATCTCTAGCCACTTTAATCATTTCTTTTTACTTTCTGTTATCCAACTTTGCCTTGGATGTTATCTTTTGAAATAATTGCATAATTATAGTTAGATAATATAGTATTACTGCATATGTACTCTCTATCTATCTATCTATCTATCTATCTATCTATCTATCTATCTATCTATCTATCTATCTATCTATCTATCTATCTATCTATCTATCTATCTATCTATCTATCTAAAGGGTCATGCCCAATTTTCCCTAGAATGCAGCATTGATCATTTTTAGTCTCTCTGTTTATTTTCTATTATTTATTTAGTCTTAGCTATATATTAATTGAAAAATCAGTTTTATATAATTTTCTATTATCTTTTTGTCTTATCTATGTATTTAAGTGAATTATATCATTAATTGAATTATATCATTAAATTGAATTATTAATTAAATTATAGAATTAATAGTTATTGTATGTTATAAATGCAGACATACCATAATTTGGGAATCTACATAGAATTTGTAAGGGTCGTTCTTAGTCCTGCAAACTACCTGTCTATCCATCTATCTACTTTCTATCTATCTTATTTCTGTTTTTTTAGATTGTCTTTGATATTTATCTTTTGAAATACATAACTCCGGTAAATAGATTAGATAGTATTACTGCAGATGTACTATATGTTAGGTATCCATCCATCATTCTTAAGGGTAATTTTCGGTCTCCCCCACAGTGTAGTATGTCTATCTATCTATCTATCTATCTATCTATCTATCTATCTATCTATCTATCTATCTATCTATCTATCTATCTATCTATCTATCTATCTATCTATCTATCTATCTATCTTTCCATCCATCCATCCATAAATCATCTCTAGTAGTCACATGTTTTGTCTGTGTAGCTATTAGATTGTTAGCAGTTTGTTGGACCCTCCTGCTTGGCCTGGTTGTGTGGTAGAACATTATGCTTGCTGTGCTGTGTAGGGTACACGGTATATCAGAATCCAATGGAGCTGTAAGGATAAATATAATAAATAAATAATAGGTGATTTAGGTTGATCTCTGTCATCAATGGGTGGTGATTTCTGGTACTCGGCGTCCTGTTGTATTTGCTGGGTGTAGTGTGCGGTGGGTTAAATCAGAATGTTGTTACGATCAGAGCGTGTGGCGGCCTCCAGAAATCTATTCTTAGTGGAAAAGAGAACTGTGAGAGGAAGTTTTCATGTGTGCAGACTGTTAACCACTTCACACACCCTGCACAGCGACACATGGCACACACAATGCATGCACCCACCTGATGACAGTTGGTGGCATGTTGCGCACAGCCAACAGGTCCACGCAGGGCACATTATTTACTGATGTCCATGCAAAACCCAACTGAGCAACTAGTCAGCTATTCTATTTTATCTGTGTAATACATAGCTGACACGTGCACATATTTGTGCGTGTATCTATCTATCTATCTATCTATCTATCTATCTATCTATCTATCTATCTATCTATCTATCTATCTATCTATCTATCTATCTATCTATCTCTGAGGTATATTTTATTTTGTAAACTTTAAAAATTACAGCTGGAATCTTTTTGGGTGCTGTGGTTAATGTATACATTTACTTGTGCAATATTTATTATTAGGTTATTTATAATTTTTGTTTAATCAAGGACTGTGTGTATACAGTATATCAAATTCCTAATGTTTTTTTAAAAGAATAGTAATTAAACATGACAATAGAAACAAAACCCAGTACGCGTTATTATGTTATAGAAGATCATAATATATGATTGCATAATAGTGTGTAAATATTAGAAAAAATAGGACAACAAGCAAAACTATATGAATTTCCTGATTCCTGGCTCAGGCCACGTGCCGTGCTTAGGCCACATGTCCCGAGCCCATGCATTTCTTGTATCCAATCATACACACAGTCATGATGTCATACTGTAAATGTTACTATAGAAGCTCCAATATATTCAACCCCCCTTATTCAATAATGGCAGCATCCCATAGAAACCGAATCAGAATAGGGATAGGGATCTGTGTGCATTCCTTCCGTCCAGAAAATACAGTTTTTACAAAAACAGTATACTCTGTATACTCTGGGCTAAAGGAATGCACACAGATCCCTATGCTTTAAAGTGTACTGTACACCTTTTACTAATGAAGTGACCACTAAAGAGTCACAAAATGCATTGATGGTGTTTTAACCTGTTTGTCATGATCAATAAATACTAGGGTTGTCCCGATACCACTTTTTTAGGACCGAGTACAAGTACCGATACTTTTTTTCAAGTACTCGCCGATACCGATTACCGGTACTTTTTTTTTTAATGTCACGTGACAGTTTTTGTTTTTTTTTGAGGGGGGGTGGGGTGGGGTGGGGTGGGGTGGGGATGGGGGTATAGTGAACGGTGTCTGTGTGTGTGTTTTTTTTTTTTTTTCATTTACATTTATTATTTTTTACAATTTTTTTTTTTGTATTCTTTATTTTTTTTAATCAGCCCTGTTGGGGGGCTTTGGTGAGATATCAGGGGTCTTAACAGACCTCTGATATCTCCCCCTTGAGACAGAGAAAGAGACAGAGGATAGAGATTCCCCCAGTCCCTTTCTCTGCAGCCTCAGCTGCACTGAAAATGAATGGAGAGAAGACAGCGGCTCCTCTCCATTCATAAACTGACACATCGTAATCACAGGAGATTACAATGTTTCAGTTATGTGAATGGACAGAGTCAGCTGACTCTATCCATACACACAGCGGAGAGAGACAGCAGAACGGAGGGGACAGAGGAAGAGAGAGGGGGACAACGGAAAGCCAGAACGGATGGGCACAGCGGAGGGGGACAGAGGAACGCATGGGGACAGCGGAGGGGGACAGAGGAACGCATGGGGACAGCGGAGGGGGACAGAGGAACGCATGGCGACAGCGGAGGGGGACAGAGGAACGGATGGGGACAGTGGAGGGGGCAGAGGAACGGATGGGGACAGCGGAGGGGGACAGAGCAAAGGAGGAGGACAGCGGGGGGGACACAGCAAAGAAGGAGGACAGCGGAGGGGGACAATGCAACGGAGGAGGACAGCGGAGGGGGACACAGCAAAGAAGGAGGACAGCGGAGGGGGACAGAGGAACGGATGGGGACAGCGGAGGGGGACAGAGCAAAGAAGGAGGACAACGGGGGGGGACAATGCAATGGAGCAGGACAGCGGAGGGGGACAGAGGAACGGAGGGGGACTAAGGGGGATGAGGTGACAGTCAGCGGTGATCGTGTGTGGGGGAGTTACAAGCACCGATCACCACTGTGTCACTAAAGCAGCTGAAAGCCGCGAGGGAGAAGCTTGGAACTCCCCCACACGCCGATCACCGCTGACTGTACAGGTATCGGGGGAAGCATCGGGAGCATTTGCCCGAGTACAAGTACTTGGGCAAATGCTCGGTATCGGTGCCGATACCGATACTAGTATCGGTATCGGGACAACCCTAATAAATACCAAACCTTTCTGAAGAATCCACTTGGAAGCACCGTTTTATTGAATGGGTGTCTCTGCTATCCACACACTGGTTCCATTTTGGGCCCTTATTCTATCTACCACTGTTAGAAAATAGCTTATTCAAGGAAAATTTTGCACCTGCTCCTTCATATTTTCTCGTTACTTCGGTCGAAAATGAACATTGGTTGGACCCCACTAAATTAGAAAATTGAACAAACGTTCTTAAAATGAAAATTTTAAACAAAATTAAACTAGTGTATGGCCAGCTTAAGGATACCTGATGTTTGATAGCAGGCAGTGTATAGAACCTAGACTAGTCATAAGATGCTCGGGGGGGTTCACAGGAAGGATCATTCATCTGATCTGTTATGCTCCTTCTCAGGTGACCTGCGTGCCCATGTGTCCTACTGATGACAAAAGCATACCTCTGGACTACCCACATGCTACAATGGATGAAGATGGTAGCCCTGCAGACAGACAATCTGATGTGACAATCAGTACACCAGTTGCTTCCCGTCCATGTGGTTCTCCATCTTCTCCTCCTGAGCCTGCCACAGATGAAAAGCGACCAAAAGATGGACTGCCTGCCCATGTGCCTGTCATCAGCTTGGGACATAGCCGGGTGGCACTGCGGCCAGAACTCACTACTTTACGCCCCGTTCCCCCTCTAATGCTGACACTTCCAGGGATAAGGACACCAATATTTTCTCCACAGTTCCACGCTCACCCCTATCTATCCAGGTAAGACGTACACCTAGAAGACTAAACCTAATTATAATGTGTGTCATTCAGTAAGGTTGTGGTTGCCTTTGCCCAAGGTATCCCAATTGCAATCAAGTGTATATAAATATATAAAATACAGTTATAAATATGTGCCAGAATACCTCATGCTGTTGGAAGGCTCTGATTTTCACAACCTGTAGTCACAAAATGTTTGGTGCTTTATTAACATCAGTCACTTCTTTTAGAGAAGTAGGTCAGTAAATAGGCTGATAGGTTGGATGGGAGACTCTTGCAGGGACCTGACTGGGGGTGCAAAATCTGACTTTTCATAAAAGTAATAGTTCTAAATCCCTTCTAGGTAATTGATGGTAGTCTATCCAAGGAGTTCAAGTTTAAAGATAGTTTGTTGGGTATCAGTCAGGCCGACTTCTCCAGCATTGTAGTGCCTATAATTCTCTGTTTAACTTCTTGGAAGTACACAATTGGTTGTTTCTAACCTGATGCGATTGTTTGTTTAGTAGCCAGGAATATGTAGGTTTCTAGCTTTTATTCTTGCATGATTTACCTACTAGTAATTTTCTAAAATTTTAATTCAAGATGCAAATATCCTTATATAGAAAATAGAGTTGGGCGTTCGGGCAGAGCAAAAGTTCAGCCTGAACATCACCCGTTCACTCGTTCGGTAAACAACCGAATTTGCAGGTGCTCGGTGGAATGTTTGCCTGCTGAGCACCCCACAATGCACTGCGCGCTGCACAGTGCATTCTAGTGCTCTAGTTGGATGAAGCCTTGCACCTGACCAGCGTTTGCCAATTATGGCACAGAGCACTGTCAGAGCCCTGATTGGACAAAGTTATGATAACTTTGTCCAATCACGGCTCAGTGCACATAGTCCCACCCCACACTATAAAAGGTTTCTTCCCACAGGAGGCTTTTGCAGTGTGTTGTTGGAGTGGAGATAGAGTAGAGTTTGCTACTAGCGAGTTAGTGTGTTCACTTATTGTGACTCGTACTTAGTATAGTGTATTGTAGTTAGTGAGCTAGGAGATGACAAGGCTGACCTGAAAGGTCAAACCTCTGGCTCAGTGGTGAAGCAGTCACTATTCCTAATATTGCATATAGGCCCTATACAGGGTTCCCAGAGTCTGTGTGTCTTGGGGAGACATGGACATGAATCCAAAGTAATATTATTTCAAAGGCCCCCAGACATACACCTCACAAATAGTATTGTTCCCTTAAAATCCAGGGCCCATAATCAGTAGGCAAGAGGCTAGCATTCAGTCCCCTCCAAAAGCCTCAGTCCCGGGTGAGTCTATCACAGCAGCAATCACCCTCTATGGCAGCTGCTATTGGATTCTCTCCCTCCTTAGCCTGCACATCACACAGAGCTCTCTGAGGATTCTCTTCCTCAGCTTCGATGTACACAGACGGGAGGAGGAGCCAGGGAGGAGAGATCCCACACTGCAATAGCTGCGCTAATTATCTGAGGTCTGTGCATAGTTTGGATGACGGGAGGGTAGGTAACAAGGATGCCACATGGAGGAGTGATGGGAGGGGGAGTTAAGAGGATATGTGTTGGGGGAGTGCTTTTGGAGGGGAGATAACTTTTGCTGGAAGGTGGGGTTCTCTCCCCTCCTAAAGCACCCCCCAACGCATATCCTCTTACCCCCTCCTCCCCGAAATCAAAAAGATGCCACCTGACACTCTCTGTTTTCATTTCAGGAGCCCCTCTCTGCCCCATTCCCAGGGCCCCTCTCTGCCTCCAACACAGGGCCCCTCCCCGCACCTATCCCAGGGTTCCCTCTCTGCCCCCATCCCAGGGCCCCTCTCTGCCCCAGCAGATCCCCCAGCAGCCAGCATCAATAGACCCTGAAGCACACCTCAGCACATCTTGAAATTATATACAGTAAATTCAGTGCTGGAGGTGCAGAAACTGCGTTCCCCCATGTTCCTGCAAAAAAAAAAAAATCCTGCCGTGCACTGTTAAAGTGTTTGAGTTTGACTTGAAGAAAAGGTGGCAACCCTACCCCCACCATGTGACTGGACACAATAATAAACTCATCTCTCTAAGAAATGCCCCAGCTTGAATTTCCAGCAGTCATGAAGGAGAATGTCTTACCCCGGATTCTTTATTTAATGCATCCCAAACCAGCGTGGTCAACCGCCAGTAAATTTACTGACAGTTTGTAAAAATCAGTGCTTTTTTTACAAATGCCAGTAAAATATCAGGGGCTGATAATTTCATGCTGTGTTGACTTTTTAAGTATAAATTAAGCAAATTACTTTGTTTTAGGCATTGTCAGTGTTTCCATATCATGTTTATACTGTTTAAATATAGTGTTAGTTTTCAACAGGAGTTCTGTAATTTCTCAGGTTGTCAGTAAAAAATGTGCTCTGCCAGTAAATTTTCCATGTTTTGTCAGTAAAAAAATGCTGCGGGAGGTAGGGGGATTCTGTTCTCTGATCAGAGCCCATCGCGTGTTTAGCCTACACCAAGGATAATTCTTTAACCACGTGACATCCGGAAGATTTTACCCTCTTCATGGACCAGGGCATTTTTTACTATTGAGCACTGTGCTACTTTAACCACTTCTGGACCGCCGCACACCAATATACGTCCTAAGTTTGAAGAGGTATATCGTTGTTATGGCACTAGCTAGCTGCCATAACCCCAGTATCCTCTTTTTCGCCCAGTGGTCCAGTTTCCGATAATAGTGATCTCTGCGGTGAATTCGACGCGAGATGACTTTTATCGGCAGCGGGAGAGGGGCCCCCCTCCTGCAGCGCTCCGGTGCCCTCCTCCGCTTACCTGAGCAGTGGTGGAGGCGATCGGATGTTGATCCTTGCTGGGTATGGAGACGAGTGAGGGGAGGATGGCCCACACCCATCTTCATACCATTGCTGGGCGGAAACGACGTCAAAACGTCACTTCCGACCATAGCTCTTAAAGTGCCTTTTTTTTTTATGACAATTTTTTTTTTTTTATTGCATTTGAGTGTACATATGAGATCTGAGGTCTTTTTGACCCCAGATCTCATATTTAAGAGGTCCTGTCATGCTTTTTTTCTATTCTAAGGGATGTTTAAAAGAGGCTTGGTCCTTAAGTGGTTAACCGGCAATTGCACAGTCAAGCAACACTATACGCAAACCACATTTTATAAAAAAAATTCACACAAATAGAGTTTTTTTTGGTGGTATTTTGGTTACCATTGAGTTTTTTATTATTTATTATATACATGAAAAAAAAAATATTTTCTACCTTCTGTTAAAAATCATATCCAATAAAATCTAATTTCTTCACAAATTTAGGCCAAAATGTATTCTTCTACATCGTCTTTGGTAAAAAAAAAAAAAAATCCCAATAAGTGTATATTATGTGGTTTGTGTGAAAGTTACAGTGTCTACAAACTATGGTATTTGAAAAATGATCGATCCTGATGTACTGGCAGTCTCATTTCTTGAGGCCCTTAAAATGACAGGACAGTACAAATACATCCTCAAATGGAAATTCCTGTTTTGAAAAGTAGATAGTCCAAGGGCGAGTTTTTTGAAGTTGTAATTTTTTTGTCACCGTTTTTTGGAAAATTAATTCAATAAAGTTTTGTTTTTTTTTCTCAATTTCTTTTACATACTGGTGACAGTATGTTATTAAAAACATTTTTTTAAATTTTCATCCTGTCTTTAGAGCAGCTCATTGTCACCATAGTGATACTGTACTACTCTGGGGGTATGATCAGCTTTAGCTGTTATGAATGGGTCCCCCTCGCCACAGTAAATGTACTGTGGCAGGGCAGCAAGTGGTTAAGTTGGCACTGAAGGACTATACAAACAATGCTTTTTGACCACAGCGTTTTCCAGGTAGACATTTATTGATGTTACTCACAGTCAGTAGGCAGTTTTATGTAAAGGACTGTGCAATAGTAAGAATGAGTCCGATGAGTGTGACAAGTCAGTTTACACCCACCACACCCACCAGTTCATAGGGGTGAATGGAGGATCCGTTCAAGTCCGCCTGAAAAACCGATAGGTGGACCTGATAGGAACGGTCATGTGAAAGGGGCCTAATTAGAGTGGTGCCCATCTTTACTGCTTCTTCAATACATATACCATTACATTAATTGAAGGCACCTGCTCACAAGACATGGGAAGAGAACTTTTCTAAATTTCTTCTTGTCTCTGGATCTTGTATTTTTAATTATAAATTTATCTACCTCCATTTTTTTGCTCACATTCTTTAGCAATGTGCATTCGAAATACTGTATTGTTATATGTTGAGTAGGGATTGGGACTTGGTTCAGTCAAACCCTAAAGGCAGCTATTAATGTTGGAGCCAAAGAGCTGTGGGTGGAGGCTTCCCCTCCCCATAGTTTCATGCGGGGCTTTTTTTCAGCGGGAACGTGGGGGAACGCAGTTCTGGCACCTCCAGCACTGAATGTATGTAATGGCAAGGGGTGCTGGGGTCTGTTGGAGGGTCTTTTGTTGCTGGGGAGGCGGTGGGTGGTCAATTGTTGCTGGGAGGGATCTATTGTTGAGGGAGCGGTCAATTGATGCTGGCTGTTGGGAGACCTGTTGTTGCTGCCGGAGGTCTATTGTTATTGGGAGGTGGGTAGAGGGTGGACCCATGGAACGGTGCTTGGAGGTGGGTAGGGGGTTGGGGAGAATGGGGTGACTCAGAAAGGGGGAGTTCCTGCACCTATTCTCTGAGAAAAAAAAGCCCTGCTTTCATGTATGCAAAGGAAGAACTATTCTCGCTCCATAGCTTCACGTACACAAAGGGACAAGGACGCCTTATGACATCACTGACATAATTTGGCCACAATCTGATGCCCAAAGTTCATTGGCCTAGTATTGACAGCTGTCTCCTAGAGCTTTGGACTGATCCCAGAGATGAACCCAAGCTCATCCCTAAATTTTTGAGATAAAAAAAATGTTCTAAAGCCATCCTGCACCTTTCTATCTCCTATTGACCCTACATTCAAACTGGTCCAAGGGTGTGGTAGAACAAGGCAAATCTGGCCACAGTTGTGCATTTTGTATGGTCTTCCTATGGGCCAAAGCAGGAATTTAAAATAATGGAAAGTCCTTAATTCACGTGTCCTAAAATCTCTTATCAGGTTTTATCAAACTGAAGGATTTACTCTCATTACCACCAACTGATCAGTCTGCAAGAAGTTGCAGCCTCAGCATTTTATTAGGCATGCATTTGTCTTAGAAGTATCTCACCAAGAACGAATTGCAGAGGATGCTTGTCACTGAACTTCTGGGAAAGGCAATGAGTCAAGCAGGAAATTAGGTTTCTGGGGACATCCCGTACACAGCAGAGTACAGAACACTGCCATGGTTGTAAGGAGGCAAATTTGCATTTTTGAACAATTTTAGATAATTATAGCTGTCTACAGATTTCTTTAACTTTTACGATTCTTCAATTCTTCTTTTGCCGGACATGGCAAAAGTTATTCCATAAATAAGTTTACCTTATGTACAGTATTGGATCTCAGTGTGCTACTAAGGGCTCATTTATACTATAACACATGGTATAATGTGCTCCGTGACCTGCATATTAAGGCTCATTACTGCTGTAGATGTGCAATACAAGTTAATTGCACCCCAATGCACCTTAGCATTACATCACACTGATGTGCACAGCTGTGTGTTGCGTTGCCATGTGCTTAGAAACATTATGTAGGACCTCGTTTTTTCCATGTGTTCAGGTTTGTTGACAGCCTGTTCATTTTGAAAAATGCAATGCTTCTCAATGCCCAAAATGTGTTTATTGCAGAGCACTGCATTATGATGTCAATGGGTTTCAAAAAAGAAACACCAATGACTTTAAGTACATCTACAGCTAAAAACAAAAATGTTATATATTTCAGATAACCGGCCCCTTAGAATCAGTGCTGCATTTGTTTTCTTTTTTCAGGCTAAAAACATTTTCAGCAAATTTAGAAAATATCTGTTGATCTTGCCAGAAATGTAGTATCCTTGTCACTTCCTATGAGATGAACAGATAGCAAAACAATCTTATCTTTTTTCCCTAAACTACTAATCCCATCATTCCCTACAGCGGCGGTTGGTCCATAAGGAGCACAGGGGCACACCCCCCTAATTTCTATGCTGGGTTCTGGACTCATAGGTCTCTATGAGGTTTTATTTTTGGAAGCACATGATTAGAGCCCGAGGCTCTAATTTGCTTAAAAAAAGGTTGGGTTTGGGGCACAGAGTGTGCCCCAAACCCACCTACTTGTGACATTAGCAAATCAATATTCGCTATTGTCTTCCAGCTTCTCCTCCCAGCCAATCAGAGCAGGAAGCATATCTTAAGACCGGATTAGGCGGGAGGAGAAGCTGAGGAAACTGTGACTGTGGAAGGGGTGAGTGCGGACCTGGAGGTGGACAGAGGCAGACATGTTTGAAGTCCAATATTAAAAACAGTGACATAAAATATATATACAAAAGTGCATATATGAGAATTCACAATAGCGCAACAATAACACCTAATTAATTCAGTGCTCAATACAAAAATAAAAGTTAAAGCTGCAATATATTCAATTTTTGTCCTTGGATTTAGATATACTTTATTGACACAGTAACCATAAAAGTACATGTAACTTACGTATGACTACCTATTCTGTAGACATAAAGATGGCTGCGTAAATGGTACATTTTTTCAATAATCTGGTCTTTTAGATTTTCCACTGAACTGCCCAAAAAATCAAGACATGTTAGGGTAAATTTTTCTTTGATTTTTTAATGTTTAAATGGAAGTGCAAATAATAGGACGGGTTGGAAATTTTTAATTCATCTTTAGTGTGGTTGTACATAATGAATTATGCAATAAGTTTATGTTGAAATTTGGGTCAAATCAAATATAAACAGCAAATGCTGTGGCGATATCACGAAAGTGAAATATTAATATATACTATGAAAATTCCCAATAAGATTGGAAAAATCTTGATTTGAAATTGTCAAATGTGTGTAACTGTTAGCCAGTGTTCTTCAAATATGTCATTGATCTTTCCTATGAACAACCCTTTCTACAAAAAATGATTAGGTCGCAATATTGCCCACCAAAAAGATTAAATCTAATTTCAAAGTCCACCATATCAATGTGTCTCTTTCCTGTAGAAACATGAAAGTGGAGCACAAATTACAATGGCAAGAAACAGTATGCGAACCCCTTGGGATTGACTGTTTTCTGCAGTAATTTGCCATAAAATGTGATCTAAACCCCATCTAAGTCACAACGATAGACAAACACAATGGGCTCCATTCACTAAAACAGATCTTGTGCAATATTTAGGTGTCCGGACACAAACTGTCAATTTACTATGCCGTTTTGCGGTATTTATGGCAAAGTGCTGAAAACGCTCGGTAAATAGCGCATGAAAAGACATTAAACTCATTTCACAGAAGGAAATAAATAATTAAATGCATGCGTTAATTAAGTAGTGGTCAAGTCATGCAGTATTTAGGAATATAAAAATATAATAGCCTATTTTGAGTAGTCTTTGCCTTTTTGGATCAGTTCTCTTAACAATAATGCACGATAACCTAAATATGGAAATATAGAAATTATTGTGGTTGATTAACTTAAAGTATAAATGAAGGAAAAACTTTTTTTTAGTTTTGGATAGAGTGGAGAGGGATTAGAACACCTATTAGGTTTATATTGTTGTATGTGCCCACCTTCTCTATTTTTCCTGTTTACGATTATTATTGAAAATTAAAGTAAAAGAAAATCACAAATTTTGGGTTGTCGCCATGAAAAGTAATAGAAGGGAAATCTTCCAGTGGGGACACTAGTTCTGGTGACCTGGGGGTCCCCAAGGAATTCTCCTAGTTTGCAGGGATTTCCTCTCACTTCCGTTTTGGCTATGGGACAGGAAGTGAAGGGAAATCTCCGCAATGGGACAAAGATGGCGAAAAAAAATCTAACAGGTGTTATAGCCCTCCCTTGCTCTATCCAAAATGAAAAGAAAAAGTTTTGCCTATAGTTCTACTTTAGGTAAATACAAAATATCTTAAAAATGTAAAATATTGCATGAAAATAGTATCAAAAATCACACACATATATAAAGATCCTTCTTCTACAACGTTGTATTTTTTATTGGTGGAAGAAAAGTATTTATATATGTGTGTGACTTTTTTATACTATTTTCTTTCAGTATTTGACATTTATAAAGATATTTTGTATTTACTTAAAGAATAACTAAAGGTAAAACTTTATTTTTTTTAGTTTTGGATAGAGTTGAGAGGTATTAGAACACCTATTAGGTTTTTATTGCTGTCCCCTCTATCCAGAACTAAAAAAAGTTTTGCCTTTAGCTATACTTTAATTTAACTTTGTTGTTTTTGATTCACCACTTGTGTCCTGTGAAAGCAGCTTCCCTTTGACTGGTATTTTGTATGAATATGGTGCAGGGACTGCACTGACTAAAGTGGTAGGTACCGCTTTGTGAATGGAGCCCAATGTGCTTAAGCGGAACACGCAAACAATTCAAATTTCTTTTTTTTTTTTTAATTGAACACACCCACTAAACATTTACATAGTTGGAGGGAAAAAAATAAGTGAGCTCATAGACTAATTACTTCTACAAAAGCTAATTGAAGTCAGGAGTTTGCACACCTGGAGTCCAATTAATGAAATGAGTTTGAAAGTGTGGTTTTAGATTTTAAGAGTGCTGTTCGTAAGAAGCATCAGCTGATGTAAACCATGCCTTGCAAAAAGCAGCTGTCTGAATATATATTATCAAGAGTAGTTGATCAGCATAAGGAATGCAAAGCAATATCAAAGTGTTTAGGCATCCATCAGTTGACTGTTAGACAAATTGCCTATAATTGGGGACAGTTTAGTACTTTGGTTACTCTTCCTAGAAGTGGGCATCCAGCCAAGATGACTTCCAAGGCCAATGCAGAATGCTCAGTGAGGTAAAGAAGAATCCACAAGTAACAGCTAAAGGCTTGAAGACATAAATTGAACTGGTAAACATCTCTGTTCTTAAATCCACCATACATAAGTCTTTGAACAGGTAGGATGTCCATGGCAGAACATCCCAGAGGAAGCAACTGTTGTCCAAAAAAAAAAAAATTGCTGCGTGCCTTAAGTTTGTGAAAGAGCACCCTGGCAAACCGCAACAATACTGGTAAAATGGTTTGTGGAGTGATGAAACAAAAGTTGTATTGTTTGGGAACAGCACTATGTATAGCACAAAAAGGCCACAGCTCATCAACATCAAGACATTATCTCAATGCTAAGATATGGTGGAGGGAACATCATGATGTGGGTTTTCTTTGCTGCCTCAGGGCCTTGACCTCTACCAAAATATCCTACAGGATAATGTCAGGGTGGCTGTATGCCAGATTAAGCTTAGAAGAAGTTGGCCACAGAAAAATTACCATAAGCATTGAAATAAATTCACCACAGACTGGCCTTATTAAAAGAAACGACGCTTTTGGAGTGGCCCAGTCAGAGCTCAGACCTTAACCCCATAGAGATGCCATGGAATGACCTCAAGAGAGACAATCACACCACGAACTGAAGCAGTTTTGTAAAAAGGAATGGTGAAAAATTTCTCCTGAACGTAGTGCAGGTCTAATCGCAAAGCCCTTGCTTGAAGTTATTGCTACAGCTAATAACTTCAAGGGTTCAATTACTATTTTCCTCCAACATTATGAATATTTAATGGCCACAGCTCATCAACATCAAGACATTATCTCTAAATAAACAAGAAATTTGAATTGTTTGTAGGGTATTAGCTTAAGCACATTGTGTTTGTATATTGTCAGGGGCACCACACCATTGGTTAGGAGTTCAAAATGTATACTTATTTCCTCATAAAATGTAAGGCCAGACATAGACGGAGCAGAATCATGGATTGCAGGAAAGAAAATAGCTTGATTTCCCCATCAAATCAGTCAGTGTTGATGGGGGGAATCCCTTTCACTGAGCTATTGTGTTCTCCCAGTTGGGTCGGGGGAAGCCAACCCCACCAGGAGAAAACAATGATTGTTGCTAGACGCTAAAGTAGTCGCCTGTAAAACCCGACAGGCTGACTGTACCCAAGTTATTCGATCTATCAACTTGGGTACATTCAGCCTGCCCATTCATGGTTTGAATCTTGGCCAGTTCCTGCTAATCTGGACGAGATTCAAACCATTTATGGCTGGCTTAAATCAACATGTTTCAAGGGCTTAAAGCACTCCTTTGGTCAGGGCTAAAAAGTTGTCAACAGTACATAAAGTATAAAATATTTTTTATTGGTGAAAAATTATAACTAAACATTATAAAATATAAAATAGGAAAATGTAACTCAAAAAGACTCTTTGCACATGGGTGCCTGAGAACGTGCAGCTTACATTCTGTTTCCCTCGCCCAGGAAGCCCAGATGTTGCTTACAGTCACCCATAGATATGCATGGCTGTGCACCTGTACATGGGTATACGACGGTACTCATGTAAGCATAGGCATATAAAAAGAAAATCAATATACAGCCATGTACAGCCATTCATGGGTCTATAGGTGGCTGTACACAAAAACTAGGCTTCTCGGGCAGGGCAACTATGCCAAAATTTGTGTAGCACCCTGATGTCTAGGCAGGGTTGCTCCTAAATTTACTTGCCAGGTGTATTTGCCTTGGCCAGTTGTTAGGGATCAATTGAGTTCACCCTAAGTCTGAAATTGTTGCACTTCTCTCTTCTGCCGCTAGGTGGCCGGGTACCTAGTGACATTAGATAAGAAAAGGGCAAAGCAAGGACAGATTAGGAGTATATGGGGTATCTTAGCCAATGGGCAGGGGTAGTGGCGTCGGGAGGGGGGCTAAGGGGGGCTGGAGCCCCAAGTGGGCCCCCAAAAAAACACGCTCTTGGGCATTCACAAATCTATTATTATCCCTGAGCCCGAACGGGGACTGATCTGATCTGACCCGCTGGGACCGTAGGACATGTGACATCCATCATAGGTGCTGCAGGCTCCAGAAGGCGGGAATTACAATGCGTCAAGCACTATGAGATCCCCACACAGTGCTCGGGTGGGCGGCTCTCCTCTCCTCTTCTGTCCTCTCCTGTCTCTGCCTGCTTGCTGTCTACTGGGATGGGCGCCCCACACACTATGGCTGAGCTGCAGGTGGAGGTCACGGTCACCTGAAGTCTGAGGTGTAATGGTCAGTGTATGTCAGTGCATGTCAGTGTGCATCAGGTAGGTCAATGTGGGTCAGTGTAATGGTCAGTGTGTGTCAGGTAGATCAGTGTGCATCAGGTAGGTCAGTGTGCGTCAGTGTGCATCAGGTAGGTCAGTGTAATGATCAGTGTGGGTCAGGTAGGTCAGTGTGGGACAGTGTAATGGTCAGTGTGTGTCAGGTAGGTCAGTGTGTGTCAAGTAGGTCAGTGTGGGTCAGGTAGGTCAGTGTAATGGTCAGGTAGTACAGTGTGGGTCAGTGTAATGATCAGTGTGGGTCAGTGTGTGTCAGGTAGGTCAGAGTAATGGTCAGTGTGTGTCAGGTAGGTCAGTGTAATGGTCAGGTAGGTCAGTGTGGGTCAGGTAGGTCAGTGTGCATCAGGTAGGTCAGTGTGGGTCAGTATAATGATCAGTTTGGGTCAGATAGGTCAGTGTGCATCAGGTAGGTCAGTGTGGGTCAGTGTACTGATCAGTGTGGGTCAGGTTGGTCAGTGTGGGTCAGTGTAATGGTCAGTGTGTGTCAGGTAGGTCAGTGTAATGGTCAGTGTGTATCAGGTAGGTCAGTGTTATGGTCAGGTAGGTCAGTGCGGGTCAGGTAGGTCAGTGTGTGTCAGGCAGGTCAGTGTGTGTCAGGCAGGTCAGTGTGTGTCAGGTAGGTCAGTGTGGGTCAGGTAGGTCAGTGTTATGGTCAGGTAGGTCAGTGTGAGTGAGGTAGGTCAGTGTAATGGTCAGTATGTGTCAGGTAGGTCAATGTGTGTCAGACAGGTCAGTGTGTGTCAGGTAGGTTAGTGTGGGTCAGTGTGTGTCCGGTAGGTCAGTGTAATGGTCAGTGTGTATCAGGTAGGTCAGTGTTATGGTCAGGTAGGTCAGTGTGGGTCAGGTAGGTCAGTGTAATGGTCAGTGTGTGTCAGGCAGGTCAGTGTGTGTCAGGTAGGTCAGTGTGGGTCAGGTAGGTCAGTGTTATGGTCAGGTAGGTCAGTGTGAGTGAGGTAGGTCAGTGTAATGGTCAATATGTGTCAGATATGTCAGTGTGTGTCAGACAGGTCAGTGTGTGTCAGGTAGGTTAGTGTGGGTCAGTGTGTGTCTGGTAGGTCAGTGTTTGTCAGTCAGTTAGTGTGGGTCATGTAGGTCAGTTTTTAGTGATCAGCATTGATGGGCACTGGTAAGCCAGGCAGCAACCAGCAAGTGAGCTTACCCCCTCCCCCCCCGGCCACACAACACCCCCCTGGGCTCAGACTTCGGGCTGCAGCCCTTGGTCTTTTCCCACCTAGCAATGCCCCTGGGCAGGGGTTTTCTTGGCCCCTTGGCCTGCTGCGAAAACCTATATATTTGGGTGAGGTCAGGTGAACTGTGTTGTGTGCCACCTGGACGGCTGTTTGGGTGGACTTGTGTTGTGCTACCCGGGCTGCTAGGCCGGAGTTTAGGCCTATCCTGGGCACATCTGGCTGCTGGGCTGTCTGAGGGCCTATCCAGAAGCAAGAGAGCAGTGTAGGGTTGGGATTGCGGCTTGCAGTCCAACCAGAAGGGATGGTTCTGCCGCCCGGAGAATCTGTCATGGTTGGAGGTAGAGGGGAAGCTGTCGCCACTAAGGGGCCAACTACCTTGTTGCCAGGGACCACAGTGAGTAGCTGAAGCAAGTACCGGAGCAGTATTCTCACTGAACGGGGACGGTGAAGAATCGGGAAACTTCAGCAGGTACCAAGCCAGGTACCCAGCCGGTGGGGTGATGCTTGAGGAGTATCTGGAGTGCCAAGCCAGGGACCCAGCAGGGTAGCGGGGGTGGCGCTTGAGGAAGATACTAAAGTAAGAAGATTAGAAGAGCTCACGGGATTCAGTGGCAGTGAACCAGCAAGTCTAGTGAGAGAGACTGGGAGCTCAGTGGGCTGAGAACCTACAAGAAGTGACTGTATAAAAGTAAAGGAGTTTGTTACAATCTGTGTTAGAAACTGTTCTAAGACTGTTGCCATAGGAGACAGCGCTCCAACACATGCAGATGTGGCGTCTTGCTGGATGCCTTTCCCTGCATAGCTGCCTACCTGTAGAAGTCTCGGAGTCTGCAAATTGACATTGCAACCACCAAAGGGTGTCCTGGCCCTAAACCCCCTCTCCCACTGATCTGTTCAAAAGAAAAAAAAAATCTCTTTGCATTCAAGAAGTGTCGGTCACCCATGAATCTACCTTACATTACACCAACTATGCCTTGCAACCCACTCTATACAGAGGGATGTCAGCTGTCCCTGGCTCTGGAGGTTCTCATTAGACTAAAGGGGGCCTGGGACCTTGCTAAATAATGGTAAAGACATGTTAATGTACGCTGCTGATCTGAAAAAATGTAGGTCTCTTCACTGTTTCTGGCTTTCATGCCTTATGAGTGTGCAGTAAGTGAAGCCAGATCTGTTTGCTAGTTCCATGTCAGTGCCTGAAAAAGTATTAGGCCATTCACACTTGCGAAAGGGGGCCAGTAGTGATTACATGTGGTAGACCCAGCTGGGGGTTCCTGGCAATTAGCTGTGAGTCAAAGCAATGGGAGGCTGACAGCTCCTGCAGCTCATTGTGGCCACTCACATGTATTTGCTCCTGTGACAGTCTGTGTCCAGGGCTGATCTTTACAGATAATTGCTCCACGATAGACACTTTAAGGCCCCATGCTCACTGCTGCTGTTGAACTCAAGTTTTTGTGAATCTAGGCATTTTTTTTTTCTGTCCTTGAACTCCCCCAATGTTATCCTATGTGTCCATGCATACATGGACATTTTTAGCAGTTTAGTAGCAGGGGAGTTTAGAGGGTGTTTTATGAATGCCCTAAACTGGGGTACAGAAGGAATTTTTGCCACAAAAAACACTGAATGCTGTTAAATGCGTGTAAACGCTGTTCAACACCTTTGCATCTCAGCATTTTTTTTTATTTCAATGGCCAGAATAAATAAAAATTCTGGCTAATGAAATAAATAAACGGCCAAACTCTATACTCTGCTAAACTCGCCAAAATTGGTTTGAAAAAATGCAGCTTAGGTGAGTTTATACTGCTGATTTTCTCCTGTCAGGAGAAAGAGCGTTTACAAGAAGTCTGCTGCATGAGGCCTAAAAAGAAATAGTATTATTTTCAATGTTGCAAGTATATTATTTGATATATTCAATAAACTAAAAAATACATTTTTCAATGTTTCTGTTTTTCAGTCCTTTTATCTGTGCCTCAAGTCTGATTCCCCTCTTTTCTGGGAGATTTAAGAGGAGAAGTCATACTGAAGTCGTGGAGCCGCCATTCTTAGGTATGCTAACAGTTTATTTTGACTGTGTGTTCACTGCTGTCCTCTGCTGCCCCCAACATGGATCAAGAAGACTTGAGCTTTGTGATAGATCATTGTTTCCCAACATTTTTTTTAGTCAAGTCACCCTTTAAAATTATGCACCCCATTCTAAAATGTAAAAAACTAAGCTAACAGTTTTACATAAGGCAACAACATCCACACACTAAGGACAGCCAACCTCAGAGGTAATTTATTCTTCCAAAGTAAATACACCTTTGCAAAAACTGGTACTTATTAGTATTCCAGTGCTTCTCTTCTCACTCAGTTTCTCTACCTCACTCAGGTAATGTGACCTCAGTGCTGATGGAAAGGGGCAGAGGAGGGGCAAACAAGGATGCTGTGCAGGCGCCCAATGTCCTCCTTATCAATTAATAATGTCATTGGTTGTTGGGATGCCGGCGGCTGGAAGGTTTTAAAGGTGCACACTGAATACCTATGGCTTTGTGTAACAGGCTTAAGGCAGGCTTCATCCACCTGTCGGTTTGTATAACATTTTTGGGCAATTTTTAGCATTTTGGCCAGGAACCCCTGAGGAAATCTGAAGGCACCCTGGTTGAAAAAGCCTGTGATCAATTTCCACCAAGTTGTTCTGAGAAACAGATTTTAGGGTATAAAATATTGTTAAACCATAGAAAAGGATCACTTACTTGGATTGCATATCTCTGACTTGGGCCCCTTTCAGATGGGGCTGACTCCATCAAGTGGATCCGCCTGCTCAGTGGGGATCTCTCCACTGATCCCTGCTGATGAGGCAGATGACAGGTCCGTGTCCACTCTGCTATATTCTCTATGAGGCGGTCAGATGGAAACAGACCACCTGTCCATTTCCTTCCGGCTGTCATCCGATCTGATCAGCCTGATGGATGGAGAACGTATCCCCATCCATCTGTTTTTAGTGGACCAGATCAGATGCCAGCGGGTGTCAGCGAACACATAGCCGCTCCATAGAGAACAATGGGTGTTCAGATCAGGTATGTCTGAAAAATGGACAGGTAGACCCGATCAGTCTATTGGTGTGAAAGAGTCCTTAGACTACTGTCTGGCCTAATAAAATGTAGTTTGGGATGAAGTCTTCTCTTTCATGTTCTGTTGTGAAATGGTGTATGTTTAAAGTGATCCTGCTTTTTGCCCATTTAGGACAATGGATTTACTTACAGTGTATGTCCAGCCCAAATTTTATTTTTTATTACTGGAGGATTTTTAGTGCTATTCGGGGCTCTGTTAGAGGGATTTTCCCTCACTTACTGTCTTGGTCAGAATGGAATTAGATAGAAAGTAAGGGAAAATATGCAACAGATACACTTGTAGCACTTCCTCTTTTAGGGTGATGTGGAATACCCCCTAATGTAGTGTGCCAGGCTAACGTTTCAATCTCAGGGTCTGGTTCTTAGTTTATAGTGTGGTGAAAACTAAGTTGGGTGACAGTCTTTTTACCTTTTTTTATTGAACTCTTTTCTAGGACACAGTTTGGGGATGTGGGATACTCAAAAATAGCACACAAACAGGACAGGTGTTTTGAAGGTAGCAGTTGTAGTAGACACTTTAATTTCAGCCTCTTGGTAATTGATAACCTCGTGATAGCAGCCAGATTGATCTATAAGTTTGTAAGAGTAGTCATTGTCTTTTATTAGTAGTGGATAGTTCTCTAACCAAGGTGTCCCTTGACCTACTGATAGCAGTTAAAGATAAATCCTTCTTACGGGGTCAAAATGGTAGCTTCCTGTTTCTCTATGACATTCTTCAGCAAGATGTTCCTTTTCCAGCCCAACTACCTTTAGACATTCACTCCAGCAGGTAGCTTAAGTCCTTGGGCTTACTGCACATGGCCCAAGGACAAAATGGAGAGACACACTAAACACACATCCTCTACAGGCAGAAGCTTAGAAGGTAGAGACCACTCTGGGAAGGTGACCCAAATATGTATTATCTTCCAAACCATGTGACTTACTGTAACTTCTGTTCACCTCTTGGAGACAGGTAAAAAGAGCCCTTTGTAAGCTTCATGACAGCCTTATCTGAGCATATGTGGATATCATGTGCTTGGCCCTGGCAATTGGCCCCCTGGCACCTGGGAGATAGGGGAGAGTTACATGCTCCCCATATCTGGAAGTACCTGGGTAATCAAGCAGATAAACTGGGTGACTTTTTTGCAGCATTTGCTCTACAAACACTATCTGGATACCTTTTTTGATTTATGAAGAATACCACTCTGGTCAATGTTGGTTACAAGTCTGCAGACATAGTTAGAACTGGGAATTGGCCTGCACAAACAGTGGAAAATAGGAAAGGAAGATACCATTTTACCATTATAGGAAAATGTATATGCTGGATGTGGTGGTCCAAGAAATACTAGGAATGTGCAGATTGCACAATCTACCCTTTATTTGTAATTCCTTGTTGAGTCACCTTGTGATATTAGCGTGGCAAACCATTTTATGCTGGGAGCTGTGAAGTGTGTACCGGCACATTGTGGGTCTCTAATGCCGTGTACACACAATCGGATTTTCCGATAACAAATGTTGGATGTGAGCTTGTTGGCGGAAAGCCCGACCGTGTGTATGCTCCATCAAACATTTGTTGTCGGACTTTCTGCCAACAAATGTTGGCTAGCAGGTTCTCAAATTGTCCGCCAACAAATTTTTGTTGTCGGACTTTCCGATTGTGTGTACATAAGTCAGTCGCATAAAAGTCCACGCATGCTTGGAATCAAGTACGAGCCGGAAGCGCTCAGTCTTGTAAAACTAGCATTTGTAATGGAGATATCACATGACTATTGAACTTCCTTTTTATCGGCTCACCGTACGTCTTGTACGTCACTATGTTTGTAATTGTTGGCCAACATTTGTGTGACCGTGTGTATGCAAGACAAGTTGGAGCCAGCAACCTTCAAACAAAATTCCGATCGTGTGTACAAGGCATTAGACTAGGTTCACACCTAACCTCTGAGGTGTTTTTCACACATTAACATGCGTTGCATTAGGCAGCTTATTAAAAATTAATGGTCTGGCACACACCTAAGGGGTCCAGAAATTGGACCTGAACCTTTTTTGACGGCACACCACATTGCAACGCAAGTTGGAGCGTTGCCACGCTTTGCACTGCAGCGTGGCATACCTCGGTTGGTAAGATGTGGAACGATAACGCAATGCAATAATGGCAACATGATCTAAAAAACTCTGTACATGGTTGCCTGGTTTAGTGTTTCGAATCCCACCTTAGTTGTGGCAATGTCACAGATTATGATGGCTTTGGCTCTGTAGTGTCCATACATAACGCTAAGCCACTACCTCAAGGTCTGATGGGACACACTGGTGACATAGTGACCAGAAAAGGAGGAATCAACATAGCGCAGCCGGGAGATGCGGGCCCCTGACACGCCTAGACATGTCAGATGCTAAAGATCCAAGCTGCACTTCTAGTTCTGCAAAAGAGTTGAAGACTGGACTCAGCGGATGCATGTATAGTATGTATATTGGGTGGGATAAATGTTTTTGTTCATAAACCAGAATTTCTATAAACAGCTAATAAAAGGATTCGTTTTAAAACCTAAAAAATAAATAGATTTGACCCAAATTATTATAATTACCCTTTAATACCCAGGTTCGCAACCCATGACCTGGGAGTCGCATGCGGTCCTTTGCCACTTTTTGTGCAGCCCGCGGGGCCCGAACAGGCACCAATCTGTGTTTTCCTATTGCCCTGGTAAAGCAGTGATTTCTAGAAGTCTCATATAATATGTCTCTTGTATGATGTTTGCAGTCTCTGACCATTTCTGATACGGTGTCTGCAGTCTCTAGCAGTCTCCTGCAGCATGTCTGCAATCTCTGCCCATCTCTTGTATCATGTCCGCAGTCTCTGAACATCTCCTGTATTGTATCTGCAGTTTCTGACCATCTCCTGTATCATGTCTGCAATCTCTGACCATCTCTTGTATTATGTCTGCAGTCTCTGACCATCTCCTGTATCGTATCTGCAGTCTCTGACCATCTCCTGTATCATATCTTCAGTCTCTGACCATCTCCTCTATCATGTCTTCAGCTTCTGACCATCTCCTGTATCATATCTTCAGTCTCTGACCATCTCCTGTATCATGTCTGCAGTCTATGACCATCTCCTGTATCATGTCTGCAGTCTATGACCATCTCCTGTATCATGCCTTTAGTCTTTGACTTTATCCTGTTGTGTTTCTGATGTCTATGATATTGAATATTCACAGAGTTTTATGTGTGGCCTTTTGGTGATGTCGAGGACCACACTTGAGGCCCATCAAATCAAGAAAGTTGACCGCCACTGCTTTGATAGAAGACAGAGCCCTAATATAGTAGCAGCTTATGTATGTGTGTGGACATACCCAGATCTGGTTGTTTTCTGGATTCTGGAATTTAGTACACTGCTCAGTCTTGGTGACTATGCCAGGACTGCACCTGGCATAGAATCGGAGCGCTATGTGTTTATTGGCGGTTGCCTGAAGGAAGATGTGGTCTTGTGGGTTTACAGATTCTGTTATCTATCAATCTTGTCTTCCGCTGAGTAATGTGTGATGTGTAACAAGTAGAGAGACCAGAGAGATGTGGGGAAGACCGATGAAGGAAGATTTCATGTAATTTGCAAATGTGGTGGCCAGCAAACCTGCTGAGAAGCACAAAACGGGACAGTAACTGAGAAGGAACAGATATGGTTTTAGACATGATTGATTACAGTATGTGTCAGACAAGCTGAACTCCAGGGAGGTGAAATCATTTAATGCAATCACTTATTAAAAAATAATAGTAAATGTATTTGTAAATGCACTAAGAAAGATTAATCGAATTAGGAGAACTTGAAGTGGAAGTCCATTCAAATCCTGTCTATACTTAAACCTGCTCCCTCCCCCATTATAAGCCCCTTTTCTAACTAACCTGTGATTGAAAGATGTCTATACTTACCTATTCTGAGGGTGCTCTGGTCCAGTCACATGATCCTCTCCCAGCGCTAGGTCCAGTAAAGAGAGGGACAGCTAACAACGGATGCCCCATGTTAAGCCTATGGGTGATATCTCCACATAGTCTCTGCAGCCGTTGTTGGCGATATGTCTTCTTCACTGAAGTTGGCCGCTAGAGAGATCATGTGACCGGACTGGAGAGCCCTCAGCATAGGTAAGTATAAGCATCTTTTGGCTTAGAATGGAGGTGCAAAACTCTATGTACATATCAGCACACAGAAAAAAAGAAATGACCACAGGCAACACAATGCCCCCCTGGGCAGGAATAAAACATCCAAATCAAAAACCAGCGCTCCCAAATCCATGGCAATATTTTATTATGATCCATGTGGTTTTTTTCTTCTTAAATTCTCACCAGATATAAAGACTCTTTACACATATGGGTCAAAATAAAACTTGTTGAAACATTTTTTGCGTCTTGCTCTTGTTGCGTCTTGTTCTTGCATCTTTATTCCATCGTCTTCTTCTCTTCCTGAAAACATAATTCCATCCAGCAAGAAAACAATAAACAAACAAACCAAAAAAATATATAGTGTATATGCTATTACCTATGCTTTAACTGTAAAAACTACAAATCAAATTTTATTGTGCTCACATTTAAGTGAATAACTCATAACCCAGTGCTCTTCAGTGCATGTCCCTTTAGCCCTGTGTTATCTACTCTTACCCAATAAGGGTTATATCTGGCAGATATCATATGCTCTCCAGCAAATTCTTCCCACCAATATCCTCGCCTACCGTTGGATTAACCAAAAAATCCAAAAACGCTATATTAGTATAATAATGGCTTCATACGTTACTAACATAAAATTATGCTCACATTGTAATATAGGTCATGGTTCCGAAAACAATCATCCAATTCCCATATGCTAACCATCCACAAAGTGCGTTCAAACACCCCAGTAAAATAGTGCAGACTTACCAGACTTAAAAGCCCACCACTATTTAGGGCTGTATATGCACACTTCCAATCTAATTTTCACTGCTCACTCTCATCAGCTCCCCCATAAGTATATTAAGTGGTAACCATGCAAATAAATTCAAAGAAGGACCATAGTGTAGCAATTCAAACATTAAAATATTTATTTCCATATCTATATGCTTACTTCTGCAGGACAACAATGCAAAGACTAATTCCAAGAAAGCTGACCCCGCGGTCCCAGTTTTGGCGTGCGTCTGACGTCACTTACAATAATACTTAATTTTCCCATCGCACACGTTCCTGTATAAGCTCTCAAACTGTTGGTGCTGCAGCAACAACCAGCTGGATACTGGTTCAAGTCACAAAGTAGATATTTGCCAGCACACCATGGATCGACACAAAGTAGCGTCCAAATGGATAGTTTATTGCATGATCACAACACAAGGAGTGTGCAACGTTTCGGAGTCACATGCCTGAGGAGGGGGTCCTGCGTGACTCCGAAACTTTGCTCCAGTCTTTGGATGTTGTAGCTGCATTATTTTTACTTCAGGCTTTTATCATTTTATTTTCACCTGGTGGTCCTGCCAGTAACATATGTCCAGTCCTAAGGATACAGCGCTCCCTCACTGCAAGGTAATAGAGGGGAAATCTTCCAATGGGGACACTAAATCTGGCGACTTGGGGGTCCTTCAAGGAATTCCCTTGATTCGCAGGTATTTCCTCTGACTTCCTGTTTGGCTATGGGACAGAAAGTGAAGGAAAATCTCTGCAATGGGACACAGATAGCGAAGAAAAAAAATCTGATAGGGGTTATTACCCTCCCTTACTGTATCCAAAATGAAAAATGAAGTTTTGCCTTTAGTTCTTCTTTAAGCATACAAGATTGATAACAATCAAGGCCAGGATGAACATGAGCCACTTTTCCCCCGGGCCCCATAGCAGCCAACTAGGCCTTTTTGGCTATATTTATGCCATGGTATAATAGGACCTCTATGTACAGTAACTACTATGAAAGCAATTATTTTGTATCACTAGAGGAGATGACTTTTGAGAAGCTCCCCACTCCTTAATAACCTTGCTGTAGGGACTCATTGCATATAGCTACGGTCCTTTTTAAAAGCAAATATATGCTTTAATATAAAAAGTGCTTTATCCCTTTAAATGCACTGCCAGTTTAACTCTTTTGTTTCATTCCGCAGTCAGGCAGCCGCAGAAAGTCGCCCGCCGTGTCTTCACAA
The DNA here is from genome assembly GCA_037952925.1 of Lithobates clamitans. Classification (NCBI taxonomy): domain Eukaryota; kingdom Metazoa; phylum Chordata; class Amphibia; order Anura; family Ranidae; genus Lithobates; species Lithobates clamitans. The sequence goes on along the minus strand of JBBGZY010002376.1, from coordinate 1,685,132 downwards.
ACAGCCGCGAGCGCTGGAGGCAGCAGAATGTCAACGGGGCCTTTGCTGAGCTACGGAAGCTTATTCCCACACACCCTCCTGATAAAAAGCTGAGCAAGAATGAGATCCTCCGCCTGGCCATGCGATACATCACCTTCCTGGTTACTCTGCTGAGCGACCAGCACAACCAAACCTCCAAAGCAGCTCCCACCAAGATGAGATTCCCACAGACTGTCTGTGACCGCGCGCAGAAAGGTAAAGAAAGTCTCAGCCCTGAGGATAACTTCCAAGAAAAGAAGAAAGCCAAGGAGTTCCATGGAATTGTCTCCCCATTGTCTGGCAGTTGCGGGGACAGTGTAGAGACTGAAGAAGATGAAGGGGACAGAGAAAGTGTTTCATCTTCACGAAGCACGAATATGACAATAATCACTCCTGAGGTGGGAGGAAGTCGGTGAGGGTTGGGGAATGAAGGAGACTGGACTTCATCTCCTTCATAACCTTTGTTGATGGACATGTTCCTCATTTCTTTTTTTTCCCCATAATTAGACAATAGTAGATTTTACTAAAGTGTAGGTGAATCATCTAAGGTGTTGATGAGCAACCAGTCAAATATGGGGGTTACAAATATGGCTCCTGCCACTTCTTAATAGCTGCAGATGACCTTATTTCTTAAAGTGAACTTGTGCTTTGGCCATGTAGGTTAAATCAAATGGTGTACCTTACTGCCAACCTCCACAGCTCCTTTTTTCCCTTTCTATGAGACAGCACTAAGAGCCTGAGGGGCCAAGCACTGGCACTGTAGGGAGAAGAATGTGCCATGTGTTCTCTATACCTAAAAGTGGCAGGTATGTGACTTTGCTTGTCTGGCAAATAGAGTAGAGGGCAGTCAATGTGCAGCGGTGGGGGTTGGCATTAAAGCAAACCTGTTGCTTTGCAGTACTGGGGCTGTCCACAGACAGATTGGGCAGTGATTACAGTAGGTAATAGTGCCCAGAGGTACCCTTTTCTGTTAGGTGGACACTATATTGGAGATGCAGGGCTAAATGTGCAGTCAAGTGTTTGTAAGTAATAGTTATCATCTATGTTGGTTTTTACCATGGCTAGTAAAGCTTGGGCTTCTTTTGCTTCCAGTGGAAAATGTTGATTTGGCTTCATGCAATGCGGACTTGCTGCAATTGTGAAACAAACTTGTGAAGCCTGGCAATTCTAGCAATAGTTTAGTGGGTAATTTTCAAACTTGCAGCACAATTGCTTGTTATCTGGGAAAGGAAGCCACTTATAGTGAGAGATATACGCTGTCTGCCTTTCCTTCCGAAAAAAGCCAAAAGTGTTAATCCAATGCAATAAATATTTTCCATCTCAGAACAAGTATGTAGATCAGGAGTTCTAACTCCACACTGACATTCCAATCTGTATTCTTGTTACTGTTCAGTGATTAAAAAATATTGAAGCCAGAGACAGCAAACCATTTAGCATTTTTAGGAGCAGGTCAAGAATGGCAGCCCCCATATTCCATTGTATTTTAAAAAGGCACTACCACTTCATCCATTCCCCCAGCAGGGTATACTCACCCATTGTTGCCTCCCTGCCACAACAGTCCACCCTGAGCAAGCTCTGGAACTTGCATGGATGAATGACATCACTGCCCCTCATGTAGCACTTCTCGGGTCTCTCGAGTGGCCATTTTGGGCCGAGCACTGATACAGGAAGAAGGTCACATGCTCTTCCATACTTGAATCTGATCATTGGTCATCCAAGCCACCTTAGTGGAGGACCACCCCCAAATTGATCCTAAAGCACCAACAAATTTCAGAATTTACGATTTTTCACTTTCTGTTTTCCCTTTTAAAGAAAATGTATAGTGATTTTGTATATATTTTCTATCTCTGTTTAATATGGTCAGGAAAAAAACACAATTGTAAAAAAAAAAAAAAAATTTCTTATGAATTGTAAAACACAATTTTGAAGACATCTTGGTGGTATTTTGCAATAACTCCACTTTCAAGTAGAATCGCAAGAAAACGGTGTGATGCATGTTTTGTTAATTACTCATTTTATGTTTCATGTATAATATTTTATTTGGTTGGTTTGTGACACTGGATTTCACTGTACATTATGGCTGCTTGTATTTTCCTGTTTTTGCCTATCCAGTCGGGCTGTAAGTCTGATATTTGGATGACAGTGGACACTACTGGAAGGACTTTATATACTATACTGTGTCCTTACTATATTTTTATTCTGAATGAATTGCTGCACTAGAGGTCACAGGAATAAAGCTACTAAAGGCAGTCTGTGGCTAGATTACCATATTATTTTTCACAATGATAATTTCAGCATACAACACATTTATTTTGTGCACTGGACAAAGAAATACAAACAATGCTGCAATGTCAATGGCATGGATGCCTGATGCTACATGGAAATGTTAGCTCGGTCTAAACTGCTGCTCCATCCTCACAATAATTCTGGAAAGAGCCATCACAGGCTGCATAGAATTTTAAGTATCTTCTTTTAAATGCAGTTTTGGACTTCATTAAACAAAAATTGAATCCTAGCTGATAGGTAAGTTTAGCACGCTATGCTGCTATACCCATATGGGACAGCATAGTGAGCTTTTTGGTGAAGGTCAACTTACATGTTAAATTCATTATCTCAAAAGTGTTGTTCAGTAGGGTTGAGGTCAGAACTCTAAAGTTCTTCCACACTAAACTCATCAAACTATGCCCTGACAGGGCTGAGAAGGCAAAGTGATATTGAACATCAAAACCAAACACATTAAACATCATAAATAACACACTATGACACAAATGATTTTCATTATAGTGCCATGGCCACAGCTTTCAGGATAATAACGATAATGTAATTTAGACACCAATTCTTCAAAACATACATGAATTCTGATACAACCATTAAAACCAGGCCCTTGACAGCATTGCCCAATGTCATGCAATGGCATCCCTAGGGGGAGGCAGAGGGGGCCCTGACCCCCCCCCCAACATTATGCTGTGTCCTACCATATGCCCCCCCCCCCCCCAATTGAAATTTTTTTTTTATTTTTTTTTTATTTTTTACAAAAAGGCAATATCTAAGAGGGAGAGCGTCCCCAGTCAGCTCCTGCGGGTGATTCCTCCCCCCTCCCTCTGCTCGCTGACACTGCATAATGAGAGCGCTCACACAACCATGGCTGCCCGATCTGCTCCTCCCCCTGCATCCTCATTGGCAGGGAGAGGAGCGAGTTGCAGGAAGGACTCCACCAGGACTCTCAGTTACTGAAAAAACAGACTGATTTCTCCCATCCTTAGGACAGGAGAACCAGCCTGTAAATTCCAAGAGATGCCAGCCCAGCACTGTCAATAGCAGGGGCAGGACAGCAAGAGGAGGCTGGGGAACCCCACTGTGGCAGAACACCAGGGTCCGGTGGCAAGACAACCTTTGCAACCCTGATAGTTCTCCCACTGCTTTGGACCCTTATATTTTCTTGGTATGCTGGTGACATATATCTCTTGTTTTCTGCCACCCTGGGGGGGGGGGGGTTGGGGGGGCAATACAGTAGGAAGGGAGCTCACTGCAGAACATGTGAAAGGGCCATTGTGGGATTGTAGTAAAGGGCCCCAGGATGTATATATATATATATATTTATATAATTGCATTTTATAATTGCCCCCCTACTTTTGTCCCTGTACCCCCATGTGCCCCCCCTAAATATATAAGCTGGAGATGCCACTGATGTCAAGCTCAGTTGTAAACCAGTAGCGGCCTTCAGCCTTTCACGACCAGCTTGGTGGGTGCACAACAGTAATTTTTAACCATTGTTAACCTGGAATAAATATTAGTAATTACTTCCTTCATGAACAAAACATAATCATACATATTTGTCACCATTAAGGCTAAACCACCCATCCAGACCAACACTTTTTTTCCACCATCAAGCACCCAATGACGCTGTGACAAAATTACAACATGTGCCCCAAGGCCCCATCCTTTTCCAACACCTCAATTCCTCAAATGTATTACTTTTCTAATCGTACCACACTGTTACCAAGAGTGCAGGCTGGTGGGCCAAATTGCTTGCCTCGCTGTCTGTTCTTCATGCTGGAACAGAACAAGTCCTTTACCATACTGTTATCACAAGGTTGGAAGTGTCCAATTGTCTAAAGCAGGGGTATTGGCTTAAAATGGTGTGGTCAGTAAATCTTTCTTCCTGCATAGGTTCGAATCGCATGTTTGTCCTATGACGCACGTTATATCTCAGTTACTCCCCCTTTACATCACAGTTCCCTTCCCCCACATCACAGTCCCCCCTTTACTTCACAGTCACCACCCTTACATCGCAGCTCCCCTCTGCAACATAGTCACCCCCTTTAATGTACCCCACCCCCTTAGCCCCCCTTCATAGCAGTGTCTTCACCTCCCTTCATAGCACTGTCCTCAGCCCCCCTTTATAGCAGTGTCCTTACCCCCCCCTTTATAGCGGTGTCCTCAGCCCCCTTCTTTATAGCAGGGTCCTCACCCAACCCCCACTATATAGGAGTGTCCTCGCCCCTCTTTTATTAGCAGCCCTCATTATAGCACTGCCCAGGCCCCTTTATAGCAGTGACCTCAGCCCCCTTTTATAGGAGTGTCCCCAGACCCCCTTATAGCACTGTCCAGCCCCCTGTCTCCAGCCCCCCTTTATAGCAGTGTCCTCCATCCCCTTTATAGAAGTGTCCTCAGCCCCCTTCTTTATAGCAGGTCCCCAGCCCCCCTTTATTGTTGAGTTTTCACTCTCCCCCTTTTTATAACAGTGTCCTCATCCCCCTTATAGCACTGTACAGCCCCGAATATAGCAGTGTCCGCAGCCCCCTTTATAGGTTTCCTCACCCCCCATTTATAGCAGTGCCCTCAGCCCCCCTTATAGCAGTGTCCTAAACCCCCTTTATAGCAGTGTCCTCAGCCCCCTTTAGAGCACTGCCCAACCCCCTTTATAGCAGTGTCCTCATCCCCTCTCTTTTTAGCATTGTCCCCAGCCCCCCCTTATTGCACTGTCCAGCCCCCTTTAAAGCAATGCCCTCACCCCCCTTTATAGCAGTGTCCTCAGCCCCCTTCTGTATAGCAGTTTTCTCAGCCCCTCTTTATACCAGTGTCCTCGGCCACCTTCTTTATAGCAGTGTCCTCACCCCCATTTATAGCAGCGTCCTCACCCCCATTTATAGCAGCGTCCTCACCCCCATTTATAGCAGCATCTTCACCCCCATTTATAGCAGCGTCCTCACCCCCATTTATAGCAGTGTCCTCACCCCCATTTATAGCAGCATCTTCACCCCCATTTATAGCAGTGTCCTCACCCCCATTTATAGCAGCATCTTCACCCCCATTTATAGCAGCGTCCTCACCCCCATTTATAGCAGCGTCCTCACCCCCATTTATAGCAGTGTCCTCACCCCTCTTTATAGCAGTGCCCATTATAGACATGTGCAAAAAAAAAATTATTTCGTTTCGATTAGTTATTTAACCAATTTCATTTAGATTCGTTAAATTGTTTAAATTAGTTTCTGAGTTTATTTTGATTATTCGTATTAGAATTCGACTGCATTCGAAAACATTTCAATCGCATTAGAAAACATTTCAACCACACTAATAAACATTTCAACCGCATTAATAAACATTTCAATCTCTCTAATAAACATTTCAATCTCATTAGAAAACATTTCAACCACATTAACCTCTTGCTGACCGCCCGCCATGATGGCGACAGAATGGCTCCCCTTGACGAATCACAGTAGCTGTAGGGCCGCCGCTTTAAGGGGTATGGGGGTGAGCACGCACGCCCGCCACATTAGCAAGGAGCCAATGCACGTGTCCAGCAGCCGCAATGTCCGCTGGGCACCCGCGATCGCTCCTGTGTGTGTAAACACACACACATCCCCATTCTGGCAGGCAAGAGGAGACAGATCGTGTGTTCCTAGTATATAGGTACAACGATCGGTCCCCTCTCCCAGGCAGTCCCATCCCCCCTACAGTTAGAACATATGGAGGGAACACAGTTAACCCCTTGATCGCCCCTTAGTGTTACTCCCCTTCCTTGCCAGAGACATTTATACAGTAATCAGAGGCTATTTTTAAATAGCTGCATAAATGTCAATGGTCCCAAAAAAGTGTCAAAAGTGTCCAATTTGTCCGCCGCAATGTCGAAGATCGCTGCCAAAAAAAAAATTTGTAAAAATGCCATAAATCTATCCCCTATTTTGTAGACGCCATAACTTTTGCGCAAACCAATCAATAAACGCTTATTGCTATTTTTTTTACCACAAATATGTAGAAGAATAAACCGAGGAAGACATTTTTATTTGTTTTTTTAATTTTGCGATTTTTAGTATAGCAAATAGTAAAAAATATTGTGTTTTTTTCAAAATTGTCGGTCTTTTTTTGTTTATAGCGCAAAAAATACCACCAAGAGAAAGCTCTGTTTGTGGGAAAAAAAGGAGATTAATTTTGTTTGGGTACAACGTCGCACAACCACGCAATTGTTAGTTAAAGCGACGCAGTGCTGTATCGCAAAAAATGGCCTGGTCGGGAAGGGGGTAAATCCTTCTGGGGTTGAAGCGGTTAATAAACATTTCGACCGCATTAGACAACATGCTGTTTGTTCACTAGGGTTCTCTAACAAACCTCTGAGGGCTTCATAGAACACCTGTATTTATACTGAGATTAAATTACACACAGGTGAACTCTATTTACTAATTAGGTGACTTCAATTGGCTCCACTAGATTTTAGTTAGGGGTATCATAGTAAAGGGGGCCGAATACAAATGCACGCCACACTTTTTGGATATTTAATTGTAAAAAAAATTGAAAACCATTTATCATTTTCCTTTCACTTCACGATTATGTGCTACTTTGTGTTGGTCTATCAATTAAAATCTCAATAAAATACATTTAGGTTTTCGGTTGTGACATGACAAAATTTGGAACATTTCAAGGGCTATGAATACTTTTACTTACGTGGAGAGTGACTGATAATGTAAACACACTATAGTTACTGAAACAATATATTTCACAGAGCTGCCAGAGGACCACAGAACTCTCACAAGTATGGATTATTGATTTATTTTTCTCTATTCTTAAAGTGACACTAAACTCTGGTCAGAAAAAAAAAAATCCATTCCAGTATGTATTCTTAAATTGGAAAGGTACCTTCTAATGCTCTCAGTCTCCTCCTTTTCTGACCATTATTATCATTTTTTTAATTTCATTATTATTACTGAAAGTAATTTTGTTGTACAGGATAGCCTTGGCTGTCAAGCATGCCATGTTTCTTATTCTTTTATTTCTTCTTATACAGTGCCTTGAGAAAGTATTCACACCCCTTGAAATTTTCCACATTTTGTCATGGTACAACCAAAAACGTAAATGTATTTTATTGGGCTTTTATGTGATAGACCAACACAAAGAGGCACATAATTGTGAAGTGGAAGGAAAATGATAAATGGTTTTTAATATTTTTTGCAAATAAATATTTGAAAAGTGTGGTGTGCATTTATATTCAGCCCCTTTGTGTCAATACTTTGTAGAATCACCTTTCACTACAATTACAGCTGCAAGTCTTTTTGGGGATGTCTCTACCAGCTTTGCACATCTAGAGAGTGACATTTTAGCCCATTCTTCCTTGAAAAATAGCTCAGGCTCTGTCATGGATGGAGAGCGTCTGTGAACAGTAATTTTCAAGTCTTACCACAGATTCTCAATTGGTTTTAGGTCTGGACTTTGACTGGGCCATTCTAACACATGAATATGCTTCGATCTAAACCATTCCATTGTAGCTCTGGCTGTATGTTTAGGGTCGTTGTCCTACTGGAAAGTGAACCTCCGCCCCAGTCTCAAGTCTTTTGCAGACTCTAACAGGTTTTCTTCTAAGATTGCCCTGTATTTGGCTCCATCCATCTTCCCATCAACTCTGACCAGCTTCCCTGTCCCTGCTGAAGAAAAGCATCCCCACAACATGATGCTGCCACCACTATGTTTCATGGTGGGAATGGTGTATTCAGGGTGATGTTCAGTGTTAGTTTTCCGCCACGCATTGCATTTTGCTTTTAGGTCAAAAAGTTCAATTTTGGTCCCATCTGACCAGAGCACCTTCTTCCACATGTTTGCTGTGTCCCCCAAATGGCAACTTGCAAACTGCAAATGAGACGTTTTATGGCTTTATGGACGGCCATGTCTTGGTAGCTTTGCAGATGTGCCATACTCTTTCCATTTTTGGAAGATGAATTGAACAGTGCTCCATGAGATGTTCAAAGCTTGGGATATTTTTTTTATAACCTAACCCTGCTTAAACTTCTCCACAACTTTATCTCTGACCTGTCTGGTGTGTTTCTTGGCCTTCATGATGCTGTTTGTTCACTAAGATTCTCCAACAAACCTCTGAGGGCTTCACAGAACCCGCTGTATTTGTACTGAGATTAAATTACACACAGGTGGACTCTATTTACCAATTAGGTGACTTATGAAGGCAATTGGTTCCACTTGATTTTAGTTAGGGGTATCAGAGTAAAGGGGGATAAATACAAATGCACACCACACTTTTCACATATTTATTTGTAAAAAATGCTGAAAAGCATTTATCATTTTCCTTCCGCTTCACAATTATGTGCCACTTTGTGTTGGTCTATCACATAAAATCCCAATAAAATACATTTACGATTTTGCTTGTAACATGACACAATGTGGAAAATTTCAAGGGGTATGAATACTTTTTTTTTCAGGGCACTGTATCTCAACTTATTGGCCATGCTAATATACTGTAGGCTGTAGACATAATCCTAATAGGGCTACCCAATTCAAGTATACATATTTTAAAATTTGCTACTTTGATCTGACTTTCCGTTAGAGGGTGGCTATTTATGTTTGTTCTCCATGGTCCCACTGTATGTTGATCATAGCCAGAAAAGAGTGTCCTATTGATGTTAGAGGGTGGCTATGTTCATTCTACATGTTCTCATTGTATGTAGGAATGTAGCTACCCTCTCATGCTCACTCCCGAGGTGGACTATAGACTATGGGATTTGTAGTTTGCATAGATGAGTGTACAACCCTGCAACAAATGCAAGTCGGCATTTCAGCCTGATAGCTTGGGTTTGGCAGCTCACCAGAAGAAGTGGGGGGGGGGGGGGGTCCAAATTTGCATCAAACAAATGTCTTAGTAGTCCAGAGTGTTTCATTATTTCCATAAGTGGCTACAAGAAAACAAAAAGCATCCAATGTGCTTCTGGGATCAAATTCCCCCTTCATCAGGGCTTGAGACAATGTTTAAGGGACTCAAATCACAGAGCCCCTGGACAAACCAATCTACCGCAGGAGAAGTTTATAACAAAAGTCAATAAGTAGATATGTCAGTATCAGCAGTAGAATAGTGGAGGAAGTAGCACAGTTCATTAAGGTCTAACGATCAGTGCTGTGTCCTCCATTATCCAATCCAATTCAGGAGCCTTGTGTTTGAAGGCCCCATTTCAAACTAGTGTAGCAGCATATGCACATATTTTGCCTGTTGTCCCATTTTTTGAGTATGGCACCCCCATTGATTTCACTGAGCTGCCCTATGTGTGATAAAAGTGTCAAAGAAGTTCACACACCTTTTGGAGGTTTCACACGTTCCATGCTTTTAGCACCATGCATTCTTGCAAACTCCTTGCATGGTGCATTTGGGGTGTCCATAATAATGAATGGCAAAATGAGCATGACAAGTGTTTTTGTGCATTTTGCATATTTGCAATTCTTCTAGGTACACTTGCACACGGTTTTTGAAGGAAGTGGGCAGGTAGATTGTTCCAAATTTCTTGGGGAACTAGCCACAGATTTTCTGTGGATGTTGGCTGCCTCATATCCTTCTGTCTCTTCATGTAATTCCAAACAGACTCCATGATGTTGAGATCAGTGCTCTGTGGGGTCCAAACCATCACTTTCTTGTTCTTCATTATGCTAAAGATAGCTCCTAATGACATTAGCTGTGTGATTGGGGTCATCGTCCTGCTGCAGAATTAATTTGGGACAAATCACACACCTCCCCAATGGTATGAAATGATGGAGAAGAATCTGCCTGTATTTCTCAGCATTGAGGACACAATTGAGCCTGACCAAATCTCCAACTCAATTTGCAGAAATGAAGCTTCAAACTTGCAAGGAACCTCCATAATGCTTCACTGTTGCCTGCAGATACTCATTATTGTACCGCTCTCCAGCCCTTCACCAACAAACTGTCTCCTGCAACAGCAAAATATTTAAAAGCTTGACTCATCAGTTCAGAGCACCTGCTGCCATATTTCTGCACTCCAGTACCTATGTTTTTGTGCATAGTTGAGTCGGTTAGCCTTGCTTCCATGTTGGAGGTGTGACTTTTTGGCCGTAATTTTTCCATGAAAATCACTTCTGGCCAGACTTCTCAGCACAGTAGATGGGTGTACCTGGGTCCCACTGGTTTCCACCAGTTCTGTGCTGATGGCACTGCTGGACATCTTCCAATATTGAAGGGAAGCAAGCATGATGTGTCTTTCATCTGCTGCTTTAAGCTTCCATGGCCAACCACTACGTCTACGGTTCTCAACATTGCCCATTTCTTTGTCCTTGTTTCAGCACATTTTGAAACCCTAGTCTGCTTTAAAATCTTTGCCTGGGAGAAACCTTGCTGATACAGTGTAACTACCTTGAGTCTTGCTGCTGTGCCCATGATGTATAACATGTGACATGAAACTCTCTTTCACAATCTCACCTTAGTAACAGAGTCCCCGAGTGTTCCTCACTCAGTTTTAAGCCTTGTAACACAGCTGTTTCTGTTTCAGTTAATGACTGTGTTTCAACCTACATATGAAATTGATGATCATTAGCACCTGCTTGGAATAAATGGCTAATCATACATCAATCATACACCTCTCTCTCTCTCTCTCTCTCTCTCTCTCTCTCTCTCTCTCTCTCTCTCTCTCTCTCTCTCTCTCTATATATATATATAAACATATACATAACACAGTGCCTTGAAAAGGTATCCATACCCCTTGACATTTTTCACATTTTGTCATGTCACAACCAAAAACATAAATGTATTTTATTGGGATTTTATGTGATAGACCAACACAAAGTGGCACATAATTGTGAAGTAGAAAGAAAATAATAAATGGTTTTCCAAATTGTTTACAAATAAGTATCTGAAAAGTGTGGCGTGCATTTGTATTAATCAAAAGTGAAAAGTGCAGCGCTATATAAGATCAAGCGCAGTGCATTATGATGGCTGTGGTAGCGTCACACAACCGACGCGTTTCGTCTACCAAGACTTCACTGCGCTAGATCTTTGTTCATATGAACCGAATTTTTAAACTTGATTTTTTATTTGGAAATTTTATCAATAAAATCTCCTGTTACCTTGGATTTTACACTATGTGGAAGCCTTTTTTCCTTTTTGGATCATATATGGGGAATGCCAAGTGAGTGATATTCGGTGGAGGATTCCAGTCGACAACGGAATACGTTTCCCCATCCAAGAGGACGAGGTCTCATCCAGGAGGATTTAAAGTAGTGAGATACATCTCAGCCCCCACCCCAGGATTGGAGACACCTTTAACACTACCGTTCAAACAGTAAAAGCCTGCATGACTCACCGCCAACGGCCAGTGAGTCCGCCGGCTCTGGTAAGGGCATTTTATGTACATCTCTTATAGTCGAATGTAAGAAGAATTTCCCTTGCTTGGAGCATGCACATAGCAGGATAAGATCCGCATATATGTTCTGAGATCACTCCCACATTTGAAAGAACTGGGATAACCTTAGAGACTTGTTTTAATCCATTTGCATTTATCACTCTCTCATGATGATGTTTGATTTCCATCTATTGACATCTGTTACTGTTTTATGAGGATATCTTTGCTAATTTTGAGTAAAATATAAGGTTATTTTAGAATTTGTTTGGTACACAACTTTAGGACTGTCATGATACAGGCATACAACTAGAGTGCAACAACTCTTTTGTTTTGACTTTATTATACATAGTTTACAGGTTTTCCTTTAGATCTGTTACTGACACGAATAGAATAAAAGTGGTGGTTACAACCATACCTTTATATAGAGGTTACTTACATTTTGACCTCTTGAATATTATCGTCACATATATATGCATTTTTCACTTGAATATAGCGCTGCACTTTTGATTTTCACACACAATTTGTCTAATTGTTATTGCTGGCCGCTTGATTTTATTGAGTTGGCGCAGCAGTTTCATTTATTTTATTTCACCACAGTGCATTTGTATTAAGTCCCCTTTATTCTGATACCCCTAACTAAAATCTAGTGGAACCAATTGCCTGCAGAAGTCACCTAATTAGTAAATAGAGTCCACTAATGTGTAATTTAATCTCAGTATAAATACAGCTGTTCTGTGAAGCCCTCAGAGGTTTGTTAGAGAACCTTAGTGAACAAACAGCATCACGAAGGCCAAAGCAAGGTTAGGTTATAAAAAAATCCCAAGCTTTGAACATCTTACAGGGCACTGTTCAATCCATCATCTGAAAATGGAAAGAGTATGGCACAACTGCAAACCTACCAAGACATGGCCGTCCACCTAAACTGACAAGCCGGGCAAGGAGAGCATTCATCAGAGAAGCAGCCAAGAGGCCCATGGTAAATCTGGAGAAGCTGCAGAGATCCACAGCTCAGGTGGGAGAATTCTGTCCATGGGACAACTATGAGTCGTGCACTCCACAAATCTGGCCTTTATGGAAGAGTGGCAAGAAGAAAGCCACTGTTGAAAAAAAGCCATGAGAAGTTCTGTTTGCAGTTTGTAAGAAGCCATGTGGGGGACACAGCAAACATGTGGAAGAAGGTGCTCTGGTCAAAATTGAACTTTTTAGCATAAAAGCAAAATATGTGTGGTGGAAAACTAACACTGCACATCATCCTGAACACACAATCCCCACCATGAAACATGGTGGTGGCAGCAACATGTTGTGGGGATGCTTTCCTTCAGCAGGGACAGGGAAGCTGGTCAGAGTTGATGGAAAGATGGATGGAGCCAAATACAGGGCAATCTTAGAAGAAAACCTGTTACGCCGCGTACACATGGCTGGACTTCCCGACAGAAAAAGTCCCATGGGAGCTTTCGGTCGGACATTCCGACCGTGTGTATGCCCCATTGGACGTTTTCTGTTGGCATTTCCGACGGACTCGGATATAGAACATGTTCTTCCATCGGAGTTTAGCCCGTTGGCAAGTCCGGCCGTGTGTACGCGGCATTAGAGTTTGCAAAAGACTTGAGACTGGGGCGGAGGTTCACCTTCCAGTAGGACAACGACCCTAAACATACAGCCAGAGCTACAATGGAATGGTTTATATCAAAGCATATTTATGTGTTAGAATGGCCCAGTCAAAGTCCAGACCTGAATCCAATTGAGAATCTGTGGCAAGACTTGAAAATTGCTGTTCACAGACGCTCTCCACCCAATCTGACAGAGCTTGAGCTATTTTGCAAAGAAGAATGGACAAAAATGTCACCCTCTAGATGTGCAAAGCTGGTAGAGACATCCCCCAAAAGACTTGCAGCTATAATTGCAGTGAAAGGTGGTTCTACAAAGTATTGACTCTCTGAATACAATTACACTATTCACATATTTATTTGTAAAAAAAAATTAAAACCATTTATCATTTTCCTTCCACTTCACAATTATGTGCCACTTTGTGTTGGTCTATCACATAAAATCCCAATAAAACACTTTTATGTATTTGGTTGTAACATGACAAAATGTGGAAAATTTCAAGGGGTATGAATACTTTTCAAGGCACTGTATATATTCTGTATGTCTTGCTCTTTGCATCATTTTATGTACAGTGGGGACGGAAAGTATTCAGATCCCCTTACATTTTACATTCTTTGTTATATTGCAGCCATTTGCTAAAATCATTTACGTTCATTTATTAAAAAAGAAAAACTGAAATATCACATGGTCCTAAGTATTCAGACCCTTTGCTGTGACACTCATATATTTAACTCAGGTGCTGTCCATTTCTTCTGATCATCCTTGAGATGGTTCTACACCTTCATTTGAGTCCAGCTGTGTTTGATTATACTGATTGGACTTGATTAGGAAAGCCACACACCTGTCTATATAAGACCTTACAGCTCACAGTGCATGTCAGAGCAAATGAGAATCATGAGGTCAAAGGAACTGCCTGAAGAGCTCAGAAACAGAATTGTGGCAAGGCACAGATCTGGCCAAGATTACAAAAAAATTTCTGCTGCACTTAAGGTTCCTAAGAGCACAGTGGCCTCCATAATCCTTAAATGGAAGACGTTTGGGACGACCAGAACCCTTCCTAGAGCTGGCCGTCCCACCAAACTGAGCTATCAGAGGAGAAGAGCCTTGGTGAGAGAGGTAAAGAAGAACCCAAAGATCACTGTGGCTGAGCTCAAGAGAGCTGCAGCCATGCACCAGTCGGGGCTTTATGGCAGAGTGGCCCGAAGGAAGCCTCTTCTCAGTGCAAGACACATGAAAGCCCGCATGGAGTTTGCTAAAAAACACCTGAAGGTCTCCAAGATGGTGAGAAATAAGATTCTTTGGTCTGATGAGACCAAGATAGAACTTTTTGACCTTAATTCTAAGCGGTATGTGTGGAGAAAACCAGGCACTGCTCATCACCTGTCCAATACAGTCCCAACAGTGAAGCATGGTGGTGGCAGCATCATGCTGTGGGGGTGTTTTTCAGCTGCAGGGACAGGACGACTGGTTGCAATCGAGGGAAAGATGAATGTGGCCAAGTACAGGGATATCCTGGATAAAAACCTTCTTCATAGTGCTCAGGACCTCAGGCTGGGCCGAAGGTTTACCTTCCAACAAGACAATGACCCTAAGCACACAGCTAAAAAAAAGGAGTGGTTTCACAACAACTCCGTGACTGTTCTTGAATAGCCCAGCCAGAGCCCTGACTTAAACCCAATTGAGCATCTCTGGAGAGACCTAAAAATGGCTGTCCACCAACGTTTACCATCCAACCTGACAGAACTGGAGAGGATCTGCAAGGAGGAATGGCAGAGGATCCCCAAATCCAGGTGTGAAAAACTTGTTGCATCTTTCCCAAAAAGACTCATGGCTGTATTAGATCAAAAGGGTGCTTCTACTAAATACTGAGCAAAGGGTCTGAATACTTAGGACCATGTGATATTTCAGTTTTTCTTTTTTAATAAATCTGTAAAAATGTCAACAATTCTGTGTTGTTCTGTCAATATGAGGTGCTGTGTGTACATTAATGAGGAAAAAAAATGAACGTAAATGATTTTAGCAAATGGCTGCAATATAACAAAGAGTGAAAAATTTAAGGGGGTCTGAATACTTTCTGTCCCCACTGTAGTTAAAGCATTGATTTTTTTTTTATACTCTCACAAAGTACAAAAAAAAAAAAAGAACTGTGCACACGTTGGTAGTCGGCATGCCGTGCGTCAGTTTGCAGAAGTTTGTGGTTTAGACGTTTCTATTGCACAAGAAGGGAAGAGAGTTGCGTGTGCTCAGCAATCATACAGTGACAGGAAGGCATTAATCACAGCATGGAGAAGGTTAATGACAGGGAAGTCGCTGTATACAATCCCTGAAAATAAAGTCAACACTTTGCTTCTCTCAGTACATACTGTACCTATGTTTGTATCTGCCAAGCAGTCCATACAATTCTGTGAATAAAGCGTAAAATAATGAGGCTAATCAGGTGGCAATTTTTGTTACAAGAAAGGTTCAAAATAGTTAAATGGATTTTCCATAACCACTATGTAAGGGGGCTTGCAAATGCCTAGTAATGGGGCCAAGAGCACAAGTCTCTGCCCCACCTCTTTCCTTACAGAACAAAACCCACCTGCTTAAGGCTTTAACCCTCCGCCATCCTGTACCCTCTCCATGCCAGAGGCCTGCTTCCCTGGCCATTACCCTTTATATCCTAAAGGAAGGAATGCCCACACAAAGATAGAACATCTACACTTTTCTGATGTTATTGGCATTCACAGTCACATACCTGCCAACTTTTTGAGATGGGAACGAGGGACACCTATTAGCAGAAGTATGTAGGCATAGGACACACCCCCTGCCACGCCCCCTTAAAAGAGAATTGTACAAAAAAATGATTGATTAAACTCACAAGTGCTTTTTTTTACCACCATTACTAACACTTTATACTGGACTGGCTTTTGACATTTACAAATGTGGTAATTTAGAAATTGGATGAAAGGTTTAGCACTGGGAAACACTTTTTGAAAGATAAAAAGTCCATTGTATATACAACTACATAGTTCAGACCAAAATAAGGGACAAATGAGGAGGAAAGAGGGACTTTGTCCTGAATGAGGGACAGTCCCTTGAAATCAGGGACAGTTGGGAGCTATGCAGTCACATTACATCGATATACAATCCAGAGTCACTTGACAGTAAATTGTCAATCATAGTGGACGATCCGCAGCAGTCACATGTTAAAGCAGCATGCTTCACATTTAGTAAGCCATCTTCCCTAGCTCAGTTTCTCTCCACCTGGGGTCATTAGTACTCATTCAGAGGTCGTGGTTTGCCTTAGGCTGTCTGTGTCTACTCATTGTTCCTTGCAGGTAGTCTCACTGAGATGGGATCACTACAGACACCTCTAGTTGGGTACACCTCTCCCAGGATCCCAGGGAGATAGCCTCACCCCAGGGAATGCTTGGTCTGGCTTAAAAGGCCCTTTGCAACCTACCCTAGCCTTCACCACCACAAGGGTCAGGATCAGGAAATCTACAGCCAGCATATCGAGGTGCACCCTAGTTAGGTCACCAGGAAAGCCTGCTGATCCAGGACAATTGTTTGGGCCTGGACCATAGGATTTGGTGAGAGGGCATTTTGCCCAATTGCAGGGAACAGAGACACTGCACCATAGAATGAATATGAACACTGTATACAGACATCGTTGCTGGTAGTCATCTTGCTGATACTTGTAGTGCCACAGGGATAAGGGATAAGGCTATCCATTTCTGGGACACTGTATACAGACATCATTGTCCTCTCATCTTGCTGAGGAAGATCCTGCCTGTTTCACTTGATAATCTAGGGCCAATTGTGTTGTTCGGCCCTGCTATCCAGGAGTTTAAATGCACCAGCGAAAGTGGCTAGTTGAAGACACCAAACTTCTTTTCTTTAAAAATCTTTTCTTTAAAATGACTGAAGCTACTAGTGCCATTCAGGGCTCTGTATATGCATTGGGTGTGTGGGGCAGTTTATTTATAAAGTTAAACCATTGTTTATTGACTTGAATAGGTGTGCAAAGTTGGGCCTGTGGTGTCAGGGGACAGAAGAGAGATTTAAAGTGTCATATTGTGCTTTATTTGCTATTTGAGACACTCTCAGGTTTGAAATCCCCTGAAAGCAGCTTGAATATAGGATTGAGAGCTATATTGCTCTTAAATCTCAGTTACTGCTCTCTAGTTGGTTACTTAAATATATACTGTTGCTGTCTGTTATTCTTCCACAGAAATATTGCAGTAAAGACAATTTCTGTCTTTTATCATAACGTGTGTGTTTCTCATTGGTCATTGCACTTACACTAGGCAGGGCTGTCTTAATGAGAGGGCACACCTGGGCACTGCCCAGGGGCCCCAGCTGCACGGGGGGCCTCTGCACTTTCCCCAAAGCAGCTGATCCTCAAGCCCACAATGCCCCGAAATTGGGGGCCCTATGATGGCACTGAGAGTGATGGATACACAGGGGAGGCAGGCTGGCAGCAGTGCGCCATGCTGTGCAGAACGATACTTATTATTTCACAGCCAGCAGGGAGGGCCAGGGCCGGAGTGCTAGTGATGATCTGACCCCGCCCCAGCCATTGCCCGCTTAGGCTCTGAGGAAGAGGGTACGCCCTTGAAACACATCAGCCATCTTGGTATATCGGTTTGATCCCCTCTGCATCAGGTCCTGGCTTGCCGGTGTTCAGAAAAGCAATCCTGTTAATTGTCAAAGCCTCATGCAAATGCTCGTTTGTGAGTATAAATTTTGCTGTTTTTTATGCTTTAATAAAGCTTTATCATTGGTAACGCACTAGGTCGGTGCGCCCTCCTTCTTTTCTTTCTGACCCCACCCCATGCAGCTTGAATGCTCGGGACTCGAAGGCTGCAGGGTAGGAGCTGGAGTGGGAGCTGTTGAGTCGACAGCACTGAGAGCCCACCTTTGGGAGTAGCATTGTGGATGGTGTCATGGTGAGCCCAGCTGCCCAGCACTGTTTGCACCGAAAGGCTTGGAATGCCCGGAGGGATGCTCCCTCCTCCTTCTGCCTGTTTGATTGGTATAGGTGAGTTCAGTGCTGGAGGTGGGCACAGAGCCAAAAGTTTATATGCACTGTTTCTCCACTGGAAAAGGGGGTACTACATGGATGGAATAATGGTGCTGGGGGATATCAACGGTATATGGTGGAAAATAATGCTGAGGGGGGATCTGGGGTGTATAGGGGGTAGCAATGCTTGGGGGTAGCTTGGGTGGCTATAGTGCTAGAGGTATCAGGAATGTAGAGAGGCCACAGTGTAGGGGATATCAGGGATGTAGTGTTGTCACAATACAAGGGGTATCTTATGGTATATGGTTACAGTGCTGGGGGGAATATCTAGGGTGTAGAGGGGTCAGAGTGCTGGGGGGATATCTGGGGTGTAGAGGGGTCAGAGTGCTGGGGGGATATCTGGGGTGTAGAGGGGTCAGAGTGCTGGGAGGATATCTGGGGTGTAGAGGGGTCAGAGTGCTGGGGGTTATCTGGGGTGTAGAGGGGTCAGAGTGCTGGGGGATATCTGGGGTGTAGAGGGGTCACGGTGCTGGGGGATATCTAGGGTGTAGATGGGTCAGAGTGCTGAGGAGGCATCAATCTAACAGATATATTATCATAGTTGCCAACAGTCCCGATTTTCCCGGGACAATCCCGATTTTGGGACCCTCGTCCCGATTGGAGAGTGTCCCGAATTCGGGATTTCCCATAAGGAAAATCGGGAATGTTGTTTTTTGTTTTTTTTTTGTTCTTTTGGAGCAGCGGGCTCCAGCAAAATGGCGGCCGGCGCCGCCGCTCTCTCTTCCTCTAGTGTTCAGTGGAGAGGGGAAGGGGGCTCGATCCGTGCAGCCAATGAAGCGCCTTCTTTAGCTGCACGGCCCCTCCCCTCTCCACTGAAGCGAGCAGAAGATACGGCGTCTTCGCCGTGTCTTGCTGAAAGCTCCCAGCCCCGTACTGCGCAAGCTGTGTGCCTGCGCAGTGCAGGGGCTCCTCCATTGCCGAGTGGAACTATCTCGGCAGAACACCGGCCGCTCCAGTACTGAGCGGGGGCCGGGCAGCATTGAAGGTTCTGCACTAACTGAGGGGGCTGCACTACCTGAGGGGGGCTGCACTGAGGGGGGGGCTGCACTAACTGAGGGGGGGGTGCACTGAGGGGGCTGCACTAATAGAGGGGGGCTGCACTAACTGAGGGGAGCTGCACTAACTGAGGGGGCTGCACTAATAGAGGGGGGCTGCACTAACTGAGGGGGGGCTGCACTAACTGAGGGGGGCTGCACTAACTGAGGGGGGCTGCACTGAGGGGGGGCTGCACTAACTGAGGGGGGGGCTGCACTAATAGAGGGGGTCTGCACTAATAAAGGGGGGTTGCACTAATCGAGGGGGGGGCTGCACTGAGGGGGGGCTGCAATAATAGAGGGGGGCTGCCCTGAGGGGGGTCTGCACTGAGGGGGGGCTGCAATAATAGAGGGGGGGCTGCACTGAGGGGGGTCTGCACTGATGGAGGGGGTCTGCACTGAGGGGGTCTAGACAGACTGGCGGGGGCACCTGATGCAAGGACAGACTCTGGCGGGGGCACCTGATGCAAGGACAGATTCTGGCGGGGGCACCTGATGCACGGACAGACTCTGGCGGGGGCACCTGATGCGAGGACAGACTCTGCTGGTGGCACCTGATGCAAGGACAGATTCTGCTGGTGGCAGGCGACGTGGCTAGTGACACGCTCAGGGATCCCACTGATTCGGCATTATGGTGAGTTAAACTATTTAATTTTATATTACAATGTAATAATAGAAATAATGCGCTTCAATCATCCTGACACCATAACAATCATGGTGCCGGAATGATTGAAGCGTTAACACCAGGTGTTTGGAGTATCTTTATCTGCTGATTGTTAAACTTTCTAGAATACACATATTTTTATTGTGTAGGATCTGGGGCTGCTGTCCCTTCATTTCCCTCTCCCCCTTTCCTTCTCCCCCTTTCCCTCGCCATCCCTCATTCATCTCAGACTCTAACCACACCCTCTTGAGCCACGCCCATTTAAGCCACGTCCACTGTTCACATAAGCTACGCCCACGTTTCACATAAGCCACATCCATTTTCCACATAAGCCACGCCCATTTTTTGCTGCGGCGCGCGTGTCAGATTTTTGCTAAGCCATGCCTACAAACGAATGTCCCACCCCCTAATTATTGTACAGCTCCGCCTACAGCCAAAAAAGTGTCCCACATATTTTTTTTTCAATGTTGGCAACTATGTATTATATGCACAGGACAGCTTTGTTACTTTATGTATGTAGTATTTTTCCACTGTTTCTTTGCTGTACAGAATGATTGTTCATGTAGTTAATGCTGAGCTCCACCCAAAAGGGGAAGCTCCGCTTATCTGCCTCCTACCTACTTGATGTCTGTTTACCTGCACTGTCTCCATTGTAGGGGCCCCAGAGCATTACTTTGCCCAGGGGCATATGATGCTATTAAGACGGCCTTGTTGCCAGGTGTGCCAGAGGGGGCTGAGGCTGTTATTAGGGTTGAGAGGCAGAGTAACAGACTGAACAAACAAAGCAGCTCCTACGGGGGTATCGCTACACTACACTACATAAGATCTCAGGAGATGCATCCATTGGTATGTGAGTGCGACTTTTCATTCAGTTTTATGGCTCATGTACATTGACACAGAAGGCTGTATATCGCCAAGAAGGAGCGTATTTCGGCATCCATTAGTCACAGGTGTTTGTGTACAGCTGCGTCTAACAGCCTGTACAAATCAATGAAAGCCTGACGGATGCCGCATTTGCATGCATGTAACAGCACATCCGAGTGGTTACGTTCATACAGGGATGAATGAGCGGCCCTAGGCACAAACTGTCTGCATCCAGAGTCGCTCATCTGTCCCTGTACGCATGTAATCACTCAGATATGTACAGCAATGGCATATGTCAGCCTGTCATTGATTTGTACAGTCGAGAGGTGCATACGAATACAGACATGCTACATTTTTGTTTCCTGCACCAGAGCTTTCCCGAAGTCTCTGTCCATCTGTGTTTTTCTTTGCACCGCAGCTGAGCATAGAAATTAATGAATTATCACTTTGTGACATTTCAATAAAGTTAAAAAAAAAGAAAGTTAAAGATCTAAACACATTTTTTTTTGTATTTTTTGAGGACAGGCTGGCACTTTATTGCAGAAGAGTCAATTAATGTAATGTCTCTTCTGCGGGGGCATATCATGAAATCAGTGAGCCCGTGTGCAAGATCAACACTGGGCCTGAGGCATTGAGAAAAATAAAAATGTGCCATAGTGAAACATGGGCGTGGTTTAAATTGTTCTAAATATTGGGTGTGGCTTAAAGGGGGTGTGGTTAAATAGAGTCTCAGATGACTTACGTAGTGCAGAATGTAGTAGTGTTAAATAGGGAATAACATTCAATATTGACTGTCCAACACCTTATTGGTTTTATATGATATGGTTTTATCTGGACGGCACTTTATCTTTTAATGTGATATACCGTAATTAAAACAATGATTTTATATAATTGATGTTTTTGTCTTTCCTCATTTGTTGGCACATTCAAAGTCCCTTCCCCTGTGGTTGGTGAGGCCCCCCTCTCTTTTTTTAGGATGTGGTCCTCCCTCTTACAGGGGTTATGGTGTGGTCTGACATGTATTTAAATGGGATGGTGCCACTATGAGAATTAATTCTATATCTCTGTCTGGCTCACTTCCTCATTTGTACTGATTAATTAGGGAATATAGAATGCAGAACGAGGGGGCAAAGATGCCAATCCTACCATATATATATATATATATCCTGTGCATCCATATAACTCTCTTATATACCAACCTATACATAAATATACCTCTCTTATATCCCATCCTGTACATCATGGGGGTCTGAGGAGTAGAGAAGGGTGGTCTGAGGAGGAGAAAGGGGAGGTCTGAGGAGGAGAGGGTGGTCTGGGGGGGTCTGAGAAGTAAAGAGGGGAGGTCAGGAGGGGGGGTCTGAGGAGGAGAGGGGGTTATGGGGGGTCTGATGAGTAAAGAGGGGAGATCTGGGGATTCTGAGGAGGTAGAGGGAGGCCTGGAGGGTCTGAGGAGTAGAGAGGGGAGGTCTGTGAAGGAGAGGGAAGGTCTGGGTGGTCTAAGGAGTAGAAAGGAGAGGTCTAGGGGGTCTGGGAGGGTCTGAGGAGTAGAGAGGGGAGGTCTGCGGGGTCTGAGGAGGAGAGGGGAGGTCTGGGTGGTCTGAAGAAGAGAAAAGAGAGGTCTGGGCAGTCTGAGAAGGAGAGAGGGGTCTAGGGAAATCTAAAGGAGGCGACACAGGAGGTCTGAGGGGCCTGAGGAGAAGAGGGAAGTTTGGGGGTTTAAGAAGTAGAGAGGTGAGGTCTTGGGGGTCTGAGGAGAGAGGAGAGATCTGGGGGATCAGAGGCATGGAGAGGGGATGTCTGGGGGTCTGAGGAGGAGATGGTGGTCTGGGTGGCTTTGAGGAGTTAAGAGGGGATGTCTGGGGGTCTAAGGGGGAGAGGGAGATCTGGGGGTCTGAGGAAAAGAGGGGTGTCTGTGGGGTCTGAGGAGGAGGGGAGGTCTAAGGAGTAGAGGGAGTGTCTGGGGGGTCTGAGGAGGAGAGGGGTGTCTAGGGGGTCTGAGGAGGAGAGGGGAGGTCTGGGGGTCTGAGGAGGAGAGGGGAGGTCTGGGGGTCTGAGGAAAAGAAAGGTGAGGTCTGGGGGGTTTGAGGAGGAGCGAGGGAGGTCTGGGAGTGTCTGATGAAAAGGGGTCTAAGGAGGAGAGGGGAGGTCTAATGAGGAGAGGGAGATCTGAGGAGGAGAGAGGAGATGTTTGGAAGAGTCTGAGGAGGAGAGGGGAGGTCTGGGGATCTGAGGAGAGGGGGGTCTGAGGAAGAAAGGGGATGTCTGGAGCATCTAAGGAGGAGAGGGGGGGTCTGAGGTGGAGAGGAGTTCTGGGGGGGTTCTTAGGAGAAGAGGGGGGTTTGAGGGGAAGAGAGAGTAGGTCTGGGGGAGTCTGAGGAGGAGAGGGGAGATCTGGGGGTTCTGAGGATGGGAGGGGGGTCTGAGGAGGAGAGGGGGGTCTGAGGGGGAGAGGGGGTGTCTGAGGGGGCGGAGGAGGAGAGAGGGGAAGTCTGGGGGGTCTGAGAAGTAGAGAGGGAAGGTCTGGGGCTGAGTTGTCCCCCCTCTTCCCAGTGGCATCTCCAGCTTTCATATTTGGTGGGGGTACATGGGGGGACAGGGACAAAAGTAGGGGGGCAACTATAAAATGCATATATATATAGATATATAAATATATACTGGGGCCCTTTACTACGACCCCACAACGGCCCTTTCACATGTTCTACAGCGAGCTCCCTTCCTACTGTATCGGGGCCCCCCAGGGTGACAGAAAACAAGATATATATGTCACCAACATACCAAGAAAATATAAGGGTCCAAAGCAGTGCGAGAACTATCAGAGTTCCAAAGGTTGTCTTGCCTCCGGGCCCTGATGTTCTGCCACTGTGGGGTTTCCCAGCCTCCTCTTGCTGTCCTGCCCCTGCTTTTGACAGCGCTGGTCTGGCATCTCTTGGAATTTACAGGCTGGTTCTCCTGTCCTAAGGATGGGAGAAATCAGTCTGTTTTTTCAGTAACTGAGAGTCCTGGTGGAGTCCTTCCTGCAACTTGCTCTTCTCCCTGCCAATGAGGATGCAGAGGAAGGAGCAGATCGGGTGGCCGTGGTTGTGTGAGTGCTCGAATCATGCAGTGTCAGCGAGCAGAGGGAGGGGCGAGGAATGACCCGCAGGAGCTGACTGGGGACTCTCTCCCTCTTAGACATTAATTTTTTGTAAAAAAAAAAAAAAGTTTTTTTTTTTTTTACTGGGGGGGCACATAGTGGGGCACAGCATAATGTTGGGGGGGGCCATGGCCCCCTCTGGCCCCCCCTAGGGACGCCATTGCCTCTTCCCTCTCGTACTAACTGACCACACTGTGAAGCATCTTCTTTCTCCTCCCTCCAGCCATGTGACAAGGGGATAGAGGAAGAACGGCAGCATGCCCTCACTGCACAGCTGCGTTTTTCTGAGACTGAGGGGACTCAGTCTCAGCACCTGCTCTCTATTGCCCCCTGCAGGATGGAGGGAGGAGAAAGCCTAATCCTCTCTTCAGCTGCAGCTATCTGTCACTGCTCCTTCTGACAGGTGTGATACCGCAATCACTCCTATCAATAAACAGCGGGATGAGCGGCCACATCGCCAGCACTCCCCCCTTAGCATGACGCTGGGGGCAGATGCCCGTTATTTACTGCTGTCACAAGCCTACTCTCAGCCCCTTTAGGAGAAGCAAGTCAAGAAATTACTCTGCAGGACTTCCAGACAGTGGCAGCGGGCAGCGGCAGTCAAAACTAAAATCATATATAGCATTGGCAAATGTGGACGGCTGCATGTAAGATGGAAAACCGTTCCAAAGCTCTTGATGCCTAGAGACAGTACTTTACCCAATTGGGGTTCAGGGAAATGTTGGATGTTGTTTTGTGTGCAGCGTGTGTCAGGGCACAGAGGGCCCCCCTTTACCTTCCCCCCCATGCAAATGCTCTTCTGCAATAAAATAAACCTACCTGCCTGCTCACAGTCTTCTTTAGAATGTACACTGGGCTGCGTTTACATTTCCAGCACATTGCCAGTGTGCCTGGGTGAATAATTTCCGCATGCGTGGGAGTTATGTCATCCCGCACCGGCCTAGCAAGACAGCCAAAGATTAGTTGGAAAATGTCGGTGGGTAAGTTCTGCTTATACAAAGGCTTTTGCTGTAAAAATGCATAGCACCCCCTCCCTCATTGCCAGACAGAATGAACACTAAATCTCTGCAATACGTGCACATTTCCTTATATTTTGTCTATTTAAAAACACTAAAAGTACAGACAGACATCCGTTGATCTGCCAGAAATCCTAACTTTTTATGTGAACTGACAACACTGCCTCTGGTTATGTTATGGGGATGAGGGCATAGGGGAAATAGGCATACTAACATTTCATATTTATAAAATCTAGCCAGCAGATGGAGAACCAGGCTTAATTTCATAAGTTTACCAGGCTTCTTTTCTGACAACGCTTGTTGTATGTGTAGCACTACCCCCGCAAGGGCTGGTGATAACTGGTTCCCCACTCCTGCACAGCCAGGCGGCAAGCATTTTCCACGCTCATCCAGACACAAGGAACAGTCTTTGAGCTTAGTTTTTGTTGTTTTATTAGGGGTAATAAATTGGATGGGGAATAGGAATTATGGGATGCCCAGCTTGACTGAAACAATAACCAGGGACAACTTCCTCCCTATGTACAAGATCTTGAACTGTCCTCCTTCTCAGACACCGGGAAGATTTAGAGATTTAGTCTCTGAAGATGAAATGCAAAAGCCCCTTAAAGTGGTTGTACACCCGCACATCTAAAAAAAAAAAAAAAGAAAATACCCCTGTAAGGCAAAGGCATAATGAGCTAGTATACACTGCATACTAGCTCATTATGAAATACTTACCTTAGATCGAAGCCCCCATATCGCAGCCCGGTCCACGCCGAGGGAGCTGTTATTTTGCCTTCGGCGTTTCTTCCGGGTTCACGGTTCAGACGCTGTGAGTGGCCAGAGCCACGATGACGTCACTCCCGCGCAGTCTTCTTCTTCCCGGCAAGGTCCAGCAGCGCCTGCCGGACCTTCAGAGAGCATGCGACGCTGACATCAGCGGCTGCATGCAAAGTGAATATCTCCTAAACTGTACAGGTTTAGGAGATATTAATTTTACCTACAGGTAAGCCTTATTATAAGCTTACCTGTAGGTAAAAATTACAAATGAGGGTATACAACCCCTTTAAGGACTAGGAAATCTCAACCCTCTAGAAAGTAGCACATTGTGTTGTAAGCAGCATACCAGAGTATCTCCCACTCCACTTTAGACACCGATCCCAGCTCTACTTCCTGCAGGAACTATGAGCCCACCTGGCTGCTTCTCCACCAGCCTACCTGGCTGCTACGAAGATCTCCCAGGGTAAGGGATAAGAAGTGTTAAGCACACAGCTGTCCCGCTGAAAGGCTTGCTACGTGTGGCAGTCTTTTCCGTTATGAATCCCTGGGTGTGCTGATGTACTCACACTGTCCTCCTTGCTCCCTGCTGCACATTAGGCAAGATACCTTTCAAACCGAACTGCTGTTAGGATCCTCTCAAGCCATCCCGAGCTCAGCCTGGAGGCAGAGCCCCCCCCCCCAAACTTAGGAGTCCCCTCCTAAGCCATCGACAGTCTCCTCAGCAGTCCATCTTCCACCCGCCTCCCCTGCTGACATGGCTCTCAGATATTTAAGGGCTGACTCAGCCATCCTGCCAGATCCTCTGCCTGTGGATTGGCCAAAATCCCTCAAGTATGCAGTTCAGCCCTCCAGGCCTCCGCCCACTAACTTCTAGAAGTTTCTCCAAACTTCCAGACTCAGGGGAAGGCACCAGAGGCCTGCATCTGTAAGTCATTAAGCCTGATCTGCAGGAAACCCTGATTCAATTTCAGACTCACAAACTAACCATGAGTCATACAAGTAAATTTGCCTGCACTAATCTAGTAGCTGCGCTGCGGTGGAGTCTACAAAGAAAACCCATAGGCTCTGAAATGTCAGCGATATAGCTGCACGCTGTGTAAATGTGGCAGAGTAGGTAATAATTGTCTGTGTACCATTGAGGAAATATTCCGTAACTTTCGCCCCTGAGAGACTCAGCAGGCAATGAGAGGACATTTTTTCAAAGTGAGGAGAATTCCCCTCTTAGTTGTTCCTAGAGCAAATATCTACATTGGAAGATTTTCCCTCACTCCATGTTTTGGTGACATCCATAAAATGTTGGATTTCCCATCACTACCTGCCTCAGTGACAATAGCTACCAGGGAAATGGTGAGGGGGAAGCTACCCAGTAGTGATTCATGACAACAATAATTATGCCCCTTTCACATGGGGCGGACTCCATTTTGATCAGCAGGGGATCTGTCCACTGATTCCCTGCTGATCAGAGCAGATGAGTCATCTGTGTCCACAGTTTATGCAGAGCGGACAGGGACAGAGCCCACTCTGCTCTATGGGTGGTCAGGTGTAAACGGACTTTGCTGTTCATTACACCCGACTACTTTCCGATCCAATCTGCCTAGATGGAAGGGGACAGATCCCCTTCCGTTTTTTTTAGCAGACCGTGTTGGATCAGATGTAGGTGGGTGTAAACGTACACAAGTACAGTTACACCCGCCAGTTGTCCATAAAAGTGAATGGACGGTCCAATCAGGTCCATCTGAAAAAAAAACCAGAAACTGATCTGACCCTCCACGTGAAAAGGGCCTAAAAGCCTGACAGAGCATTCAACCTTTCCCCAATCTATACAAAAACAGTTTGGGCTATATATACACTAGTAGTCAAAAAAATATTTCACCCAAATCTATTTTGGTTTCCCTTTAATATTCCTAAACTGACAGTCTACTAAATGAGTTCGCCTAACGAAGAGACAAACTATAAAAAAAAAAACTGTGAAAAGGAGAAAAACACGACTTTTCATGTAGTTTCAGCTGCTCCGCTTGATAAAATAGTCCCCAGTGACAGCCAAGTATAATGCCAGCACAGTATGGAGAACTGCTGTTACCATGACAACAGCTGGAAACCTGGCCACCATTTTGTGCCTGGAAGCAACTAGGTCTAAGCTGGAAGAGGGTCATCTCTGAGGAGAATGAGGCGTGAAGAGAAAGGTGTGAGCAGATTATGGCTGGATGAGAGATTTTATCCCTTCAAAAGGAGGAGAGCACAAAGAAATGGATAAATACATGAGTGTGGTAATATTCATTCATTTCCCATCTTTATATTACCACATTTTATCACACGCATTGTACCATAACCATTCTCAGCAGGACCCTATAGTCTATTTCCCCAAACTCACTTGCATAAGCTATTTTCTGGAAAAGGAGTTTGCAAAAACTCAAACAAGGAGAACTAAGCATTTGAAGAAAAAATCCAGGTATGGATATTTTATTCATAGTACATTGATCCAGCTTGGACCAATGTAATTATGTATATACCATACCTGGCTGATGCCCCCAGAAGCTGGAAATCATTTAGGTAGATATCACTACTCACGGGACCCAGAAGCAAGTGGAGATCACTGGAGTAGCAGTGTCTACTTCAGTGATTTCCAGCTTCCAGAGGCATTGACCAGGTATTGTGCATACATGGGTACACTGGTCCAGGCTAGACCAATGTAGCTATATATAAAATATCCATACCTGGAATTCTTCTTCAAAGGCTACGTTGTCCTTTTCCAGAAAATATAATATATTGTCAAGGAGCCGCAGAAGATATTACAAACTGTGCAGCTTTGTAAAATGTTAAAGTGATACCAAACACACACTGTGTAATTGTCCCTTCTATTTCTGTATGTTGATGATGAAACTGTAATTATTTTAATTAAAAAAAACATCTAAGTATCTTTTTACTAATCGATATACAGCTGTCACATGACCCAGATTTTTCCCAGCCTGTCTGCAAGGAAACATAAGCAGTAGGAGCTTGTAGTCTGCTGCTGGTCACGTGTTCAAAATAAAAAAACAGCCTTTGGAATACAGAATAAAAATAAATAATTTATATCAATAAACTGTTTTAAATTGTCATACAAGTGTAGCACCCTCTCGTTAGTGTGCTAGAGAGATAGCATTTTTGCTAGTGCAGGTAAATTGTCAGGTTTGGTTGGCAGCCAAGCCTGTGTGTTTTTCTTCTGGGTCAGGGTTAAGTGGCTCAGGGAGAGCTGGTGACTCATAGGCAGCATCACCAACACCTCCCACTTCTTTCTAGAATGTATTGGAAAGTTCTGGAAAGGAAGGAGGAGAAGAGAGGTGAAGCTGCCTGGGGTATTCTGAGGAGCCCTGACCAATCCCCAATCTGGATTGACAGGGGGCAGGCCTCCTTAAATACTCAGGGTCAGCCCAGCAGGGGAGGAGTTGTTTGGGAGGAAGCTGGAGATGGAGTGCTAGGCTGTCGTGGCCTTTGAGGGAGCTCCCTAGTCTGGGGGGGGGGGGTGACCTTGGGCCTGGGGCTCGGGTGCGGACAGAACCCTTCTCATGACACACGGAGGTTTCCTGGACAAGTGGCATGGGAGCAAGGAGAGGACAGCAAGTCTCCAGAGAGGAACAACAGGTCGCAGCCAAGAGGGCTGGTGAGTGACACACAGTCAGGAAGGATTGGAGAGGCATGCCTGAGAGGACTGAGAGATTGCAATTTGGGATGGGTCCAGAGCCAGTGGAGTGGACTGTGGTGGCACGGGCAGTGGAGAGAGGCAGCTGCAGCCAGGAGGGCTGGCAGGGCCTGAAGATGTGGCACTGGGCTCAGTAGCCATGTGACAACAAAACCTGGGGAATGCCCAGGAAAAAATTCCAAGCCTACTTACCACCAGCTCGCAGACAACCAATTGACCTGTCTAACAGTACGCGTTAAATACAGGGGTTCAGTCCGCACGCATCTGCAAACGCATGCGTAAGCCACAGAGCCACGTCAAGGCACCCTGTAATCTGTGGTCCTAACACTAAAATTTAGGTGTCCCCACAGTGGAGGCACATGCATTCTAATGGATAAGTGAGGGCAGGTGGACTGAAGGGAGCCCACCCCTTCTTAAAGGTACAGGACACACCAAACACCCAGCAGGTAGCACAATGGCTGCAAAGGTGCTGGTGCATTGCTGGACCAATACACACACCCACGTGATTGCAAAAATCTTGCCACCACCCTCACTTATAGCTGGCTATCGCAGTAAGAGGCATTGGAAGGCCACAAACAGATAACAACAAAACCTGGGGAATGCCCAGGAAAAAATTCCAAGCCTACTTACCACCATCAGTAGCCATGTGGACAGCTAGCACTGGGACTTCCTACATTTTTCCTCCACCAAAGGGGCCCGCGGTCCCTGCCTGCAAAGGGCATTCACGTTAGGCCTGGCTGAGCCAGTGTCAGGCCTGCAAATCAGTGCTAGCTGGTCCTGGAAGAGCAAGCAAGTGATGTGCTGGAGGTGTTAAGGAGAGATAGTCTGCAAGCAAGTGTTGTGCTGGGGAGAGGAGGTGTATATACTGAAGATGTATAGATTCTCAAGTCCCTATGTTGCTCTGCAATCACCTGGGCATCTCATAATTACCCTATTCCATCCAAGTTGAATCCCCTCAATTAAAATACAAAAACAAGTCCAAGGACTGTTTCATGTCTCTGGATGCTTGAAAATCATGTGCCTGGCTCGGCAGGGTGACAGATGGACTACAATTACCAGCAGCCCCTATGGGGGTGCCGCTACACAAATATATATTTGAAATCAAATATTTATTATGTTTTGGCAATATATGGTGTGGGTGGATTTCTGCCGTCACACCCCTCCAGGCAATGTCATAGAATAAGAGGGAGGTGAAGCCTCCATTAATCTACATATAATATCCCACCCTCATTGTATTTAGCTGGTGAGTGGGCATGGAGGAGGAGGTAGGGAGTGGGCTGTCATTTACCACTGTGTATACGCTCACATGTGTGACTCTATAGTCACATGGGCTGCTCAGATGTGATAGGGAGGAAATGCATAGCATAGAAACTCACTGAAAACTGAGCATGTGCAGAGTTGCCACCACAGCTGCAAAATCCCTAGCTGAATTGGGGACATGAACAGAAGGGGGAGATAGAGAGCAGCACGATCAACCAGGTTTTTTGCAGAATACAGAAGATGAATCTTATAGTGACTGAGTGAGTAGGAAGAACATGTAATTCACCATTTATTTTTTATGATGTGGGTTTAGTGACACTTTAATTCATTTTCTTGTCATATCTGTAGGCCATTTGGTCCGTCCTGGTTGAAAAAATTTCAGTTAACAATCCTGCTTTGTTGCTAGAATTTGAAAAACCGCTGGATGCTTACAAGAGTAAGAACCAACAGTTTCTGAGTCCTAGGAACAAGGAAGAATTGCTAACTCTGAGTTTTTCTTCCAGGGGCCCCTTGACTGCATAGACTATATTCTGATATAGGGTAACCTAGCCTTGTTCCCCCCCCCATCGCTGCCATCTTTGTTTATCTGGTGTGTGTGTAGATGTGCTGAAGGGCTCTGCTCAGCCTTTGGGTAGGAGCTTTCTGCACATGCGTAGACACACTGAGGTATGGGTCTTCCAGCTCTGTTTTCTGCTCTGCTGGCACCCTACGCCCTGCCTCACAGCTGCACATGTACAACCGTGTCACTAATCCGATCACATTTGATAAAAGTCGGAGCATGTTAACGGCTTTAATGTAAACCTGGTATTAAAGAGGAACTGAAGTCTAGAAACTTTGCCTCCTCAAAAAAGGCAGCGGGCAAAGATTAGTCAGTATTGCCTGTGGTTTCCATGCAGCTGATCTTTTCCCCATCACTGACTTGCCACTCTGGTGACTAGGCACCCTCACATAACAGGTGCACTGTTTTTGAAGGATTTCAACTGAGCAGAAGGAATTTATGAAAAAAGGGAAATTTTTTTCAGGGTATTTCTTAGGCACAATTATCACTTCTAGATGTTCCCTATTACAGTACACATGTCCCTTTATTACAACACTTTTGATGGAACCCTTTAGGCAGGAGTGCCCAACCACTGGCTCGTGGGCCACATGTGGCCCGCAGAGCCTTCTAATGACCTCCTGCTCTAGGATGGCAGGTCAGCAAGCCCAGATTGAGGGTTTCTGACCTGCCATCCCAGAGCATCAGTGTTAAGAATAGAGCCGGCGGTAGAGGAAGCATGCGGCTGTAGTAGAGAACAGAGCTGATACTTCCTTTATAGCACCAGTTCCTGTCACAGGCAGAGTGATACCAAAAGCAGCAACAGCAGGTGTTACCTGCAGGATTCCTGAAGTGAAATATGTGTTTAAAGATCATTTTTTCAAAATTAAAATCACATAGCAGTGGGCATATCTGTTCAAGTTCTGTACTGGTTACTCTGGGCTGCTTTAAAATTAATCCGTAGGTGCAGCGCAGTGCACCTACGAGTTACCTGCACTGAGCCATAGACTCCTGTTATTAATTACAGGTTGAATGCAGAAGTTTTGGTGCACCAAACCTACAGGATATAATAGAACTCTACGGCAAAGTGCAACTAACCTGCAGGAAAGCCACAGGAGCACTGTACTGCACCCGTGGTGCAGGTAAACCCCAGCGCATCAGTGTGAAAGCATCCTATGGGCCCTCTATTCCCACTTGGGTTGGAAAATCCACGTAGTTTTCAATGGTGGAAGCATAAAGGTCTTGACATGGTTCACTCTTTGCTTACGGCCAGAGGAATCTGTTCGTACCAAAACTTATGGGACTGTCATATAATTCCTGAATAGAAACGTTTTCGATATTTACAAATCCATCACTTTTTAGAGTCCCTTACTAAACATCATAAACACCCACTATTGTCCTCTGCTTTGGAGACCAGATGTCAAACCAACCCTACGACTCAGGGTTTGTTCTCTTTGATATACTCCTCTATATTGAATACTACTACTAAACCCCTTTGTACTGTGACAAATGGACAACAGACCTTGGTTCTGCTCCACAGCCAGGAGACTGACGTAAAATGTGGGAGGCCCTGTTTAAATCTTCTTGTAACATTCTGGCTCTTGAAAATTCCTACAAAGTTAAGTCCCTTTGGTATTTTACCCCAGCCAGGATCATGAAATGTCTACCATAGTACCCATCCAACTGCTTCCGAGTTTGCCCAGATTTGGGCTATATGAAACATATATGGTGGACCTGCCCTGAGGTCCGGAGGCTATGGATTAGTGTCAGGAAGGGCACGTGCAATAACCAGGATGGCGGCCACAGAAGTTCCCCTGTATTGCATGTCCCACTGAGAAGGGCTGCGCAGGCATGCTTGCGTGCACCGATGCACACGCGCATGCACGCTAATACAGAAGGGAATGCCAACGAGTGTGCGCTTGCACGCGTGGGTGCATGAGCACTCACCCTGTTACAGTTCTTGGTGCCAAACAGACTATTTAAACTGACTCATTCCTCAGGAACAGTGCTGTCTGGTCTACAGCGTTCCCTGTGATTCCTGATATCCATTTGTCTGTACATGTTCCAGATGACCTACCCAGCTCGTCCCTGACTATCCCTGGTATCTGCCCGCATTCGAGCTCGGCTTGTCTTTGACTATGTTCCTGCCTGCTCGTTCTGCTACCTAGCTGCCAGGCTGTTGCCGAACCTGCATGCACCTGACTCTGCTCCTGTATCCACGTCTGTTCTGGACTTGTTTACCAGTGTCTCCAGCCAGCCTGCCTGCACTTGCCTGAGCTCCAGTCCATGCTGATATCATTCCTGCTGGCTGCTGTGTCCACGTTCCAGCCCGTGGCTTCCAAGTACCAGCCTACTCCAGTCTCCAGCCTGACAGTTGTTCCTGGTTCCATCTCGACTCTACCATCAGTTCCGGTCCAGCTCCACTGCTAGCAACTTTTATCATGCACTCGTGCGACTCTGCACTTCCGAACCTCCTGTTTACTCTACCAGGGGCCTCGAGTCAGAGGTGTAGGAGAGGCCTCCCTCTGCATATCAGACTCCACCACCAGGTACGTGACAATCAGGGTATACACATTGGTTGATAGAGTTCTTCATGTGAATTTGCAGAAAGACCCATGGGAAGCACATTTACATAAACCTATTGCAGATATCACCCGTAGTGAACGCACTCTCACTCACATTTTTATGGCGACAAAGCACTATAGCGCGGTCTTGAAAAATACTATTTCTTAGTTTTGAAGAGGTTAAAAATCAGGTTCACGGTACCCTCGTTAACGAAAGATTGACAGTGATCCTTGAGGACAAGTACGATAAATTCCAACGGACTTGGCAACCCTGGATAGATGACTTCCCACCTTCTCAAATGACCTCCCGATTCCTAGATATGTGAAGGCACCTTGTGCTGTAGCTCAAAAACCCCTGGGGTCCCCAACTTCCCCATCCCCCTTCTTTTATTCCCTCCCCCCCCTCTTTTTTTTCTCTCTCTCTTTTTCCTGTTCTCTTTCTTCCTTGCTTTATGCTGCCACACGCTTCCTCCCCACTCTGTGTTCCATTAGACTCCGCCTGTTCAGTGTGGGCCATGGCCCCTTTTTTATTTATTTATTTTTCTTTTTGTGCCAGGCCCCCTGTTCATACCCATCACTTTAGTCCTCAGAGTAGCTTGGATTACAGGATATTGCTCCGATTGCCTGGAGGTTATCTTTTTGCCACTTCTCTTGAACGAAAGACCTTTGGGTCTTAGATGTTCCTCTGGTTCTTACAAACTGATGCTATGTAAGTCTTGCTTGATTTATGTCTGTGTAGCACCCTCTACCTCTGGTAAGTGCTAGTGTAGTGTTTGTGTTTTTTCTGCCAGTGCAGGTAAATTTTAGGCAGGCCTATCTGTGAGCTAGGCCTGTTTGTTTTTATCTGGGGGCAGGGGAGTGGTTTAGTGTAGCAGCAGGTGACTGACATGTGCCTCAGCTCTTGGGCGTTTCCACTGTTTCCAGTGAGAAGGTTCTGGAAAAGAGGCAGGGCAGAGTGCTGGAATGACATGGGGTATATTTGGAAGCCCTGACCAATCTCCAATTAGGATTGGCAGGGGGCAGGCCTCCTATATATACCTATGGTCAGCCTGTTGTGGGAGGAGTTGTCGGGTGGAAGAACTGAATGATGGAGTATTAGACTCTCATGGTCTGAGGGATCCCCCTTTCTGGGGGGGGGGGGGGTGAACTCAGGCCTGGAGCTCAGGAGCTGGGAGGGAGCCTTTCGTTACACGGTCATTGAGAGGTGCCCTGGAACAGGAGCAGGAGGAGTTGGGAGCACTGCCAGGCGAGTCATTCAGGAGGGATCCATGCCAGGGTCGGTGAGTGAGAAGCACAGTGAGAAGCTCTGGGAGAGACATGGCAGGATGGGATGTTCAGCCAGAGGGAAAAACTGTAGGGTTGTTGAAGTCAAATCGCTGCAGCCAGGAGGGTTGGCAGGATTTGCATCGGACGTGCTGGGAGCAGTAGTCCACCAAGGATCAGTTAGCACAATTATCTTCTTCATCTAAAATGGTTGCTACTAGGAAAATGTTAGGACTTATTCAGAGTGAGGCCTAGCCATGTGCTAATGGTGACACGAATCTAGAATTGGACAGTGAGAGGAAAGCAAGTGATCTCAAGTAGTGTGCTGGAGGAGATGTGAAGGAGTAGAGACTGTCAGTTTGGATTCAACTACATTTATTTCCATTACTAAAGATTCATCATCTGGGAATCCCATGCCCCTTTTCCCCATCCAAGTTTAATCCCCTAATAAAAACAACAAAAACAAGCAAGAGACTGTTCATTGCCTGGAGAAAGTGTGCCTAAAAAGGATGTCTGACCAGAAGGGTGGCCAGTAACACAGAAGAGGGGCGACTTTGCTTGCCTGTTGCATAGAGGATTCAACTAGGGAAAAGGACTGTGTGTTTGCCTGCAATTCAGCTTTTACAAGTGCCGTTGTCAATAGCAACCATCCAGGATTGTCAATATTGTTGTTCCTACCTTTTTATTTTTTTTTACGTTTCTTCATTTTCCAAAAAATTGTGACAAGAATTCATATGCTAAAGTATTTTAAAAAAATATATGTAATCTTCAATTCATTTAGGGGTAGGCTGTGGCCATCTTGCTATAGCATGTTCTAGCTTTTACTTTTAGATTGTGTATTGTTTTTAAAGTGGAACTTTGCCCATAACAACTTGATACAAATAATGTTCTTTTGCAAGGAACATATATTCCATATCAATAATTATGCTACCAAAATTAATGTGTGCTGTAAATTGCCGCCAGCATTGCTCCTGTTTCTTCTTGCTGGAGGCTGCCATTTTGCTGAAGCCCAGAGCCCCAGCAGTAAATCATAAAGTGGAACTAAACCCATCGATTTAACGGTTTCAATAAACAGTTACATTCCTGGAATGCTGGGATTACTAACTGTCACATTTGCTTGTGTCTTCAACCAAACTGTCAAACCATCAAATGGCTGGTGTCATCACTGATCACATGTGCAGCACCATGGCAGTTGCAGATCAAACAGAAGCAGCTTCCCTGGCTGTAAAGAATAGGAGGACTTAATTCCGCTTTAAGGCTGTCAGCAGATCAGCCTCTACAAACTCAGCAGTGCCTAAAAATGGAAAGCAACTGAGCATGTGCAGAGCAGGGTGAGACAGTATGTTACTGGATTTTAAAAAGTATAGACACTTATTTATTTATGTTTTCCATAGCTATACCTGCAAAAGGGGCCAGCCTGAAATGATCTAGCAGGTCTTAATTTTCTGACTTAGGCCCGATTCACATTGGTGCGACAATCACTCTGACTTTGAGAGCATATGTTGCATTGCATGTAAAAATCAATGTTTCCCTATGAGAGCCATCTTAACGGGTCCGACTTGTGTCGGTCCAACTTTGGAAAAGGTTGCTGCACTATTTTGGTCAGACTTCTGTCCGATTTCAGCCCACAGAAATCAATGTGAGTCATATCCAAGTCGGATCAGATAAGATGCTGATGTGACATGCGTCTTGTGCTCAGAGGCAATGTTAGCACTGCAAAATGTCATGGGAAAAAAAAAAAATCCATACCAGACCCAAGTTGCACTCATCTCAAGTAGGATGTTCAATAAAGTCTGACCAATATCTGAATGATATTGCAGGGCGAAGTCGGATCGAGCAGTGTGAACCCGGCCTAAGGCTCCATCCACACTTGGACGACTTCAAAGTTGCGCCAACTTTAAAGTGCAACTTTGGTGCAACTTGGATGCAACTTTGACGCAACTTTGGATGGGTGCAACTTGGATACACGACTTTGACTTTGACCAGTGATAATAAACAACTGTTGCACTACTGTTGCATTGTATAACATTCAGGTATGATTTTCATGCAACTTCTGAAGGTTAACATTGAAGTCTATGGCTCTTAAGTTGCATGAAAGTCAGCCCAAATAGTGCATGAACTACTTTGAAGTCACTGCAACTTTAAGTCGCACATATATAAATGGTTATCATTGGAAAACATGGGGAATGACTTGTCATGCAACTTTGATGTCCACAAGTGTGAATGGGGCTTTAAAGGCTAAGTTCACCTTTGTTCATCTTTTTTTTTCTTCTAAATTCCAGCTCCCCTATGTACCAATATAGCATTATTTTACTTCTTTTGCAAAAATAAAACAGCTTTCCAATTATTCTACATGGGCTTACCTCACTCTCTTCATAGCTGTTTAAACAAACTGCTCCATTACTTCTGCCTTACTTCCTGGTCAGACTTTAGGTCATGACACAGGAAGGTGTTGACCAGCTGATCTCATTAGAATACACCCTGCATCATCTACCCTCTGCTTGGTCAACTCCTTCCTGTGTCATGACCTAAAGTCTGACTAGGAAGTAAGGCAGAAGTAATGGAGTAGTTTAAACAGCTATAAAGAGAGTGAGGTAAACCTGTGTAGAATAATTGGAAAGTTGTTTAATTTTTGAAAAAGAAGTATAATAATGCTATATTGGTACAAAGGAGAGATGGAATTTAGAGGAAAAAAAAGCTGGATTTGGCCTTTAAGTTACACTTTAAGTTATCATCTCTTAACGTGCATAATTTCATACTTCAGGCATCTGGCATGGGTAATGCTCATTGTATGCGTTCACCAACAAACTGAGACATATCCAAGTTTACTTCCAGGAAATGATTTTATTTCACATACACATAATAATAGCCATCCAATGGGAAAGCACAGGGGAAGGGTTGAATACTGGGCAAGGGTGGGCTGACGCGATTTGGGTACGAGGGAGATTAAAAAACGTATAAAAAAAAATAAAACCGATAATATTTCAAGCAGGGATAAAATACACAGAGAAGAGGGTAGAGGGGGGATGGGGGGGGAGTGGGGTTTGAGAGAATATGAATTAAAGGGGTGAAATGTAGTGAAATGAAAGAGTAGATAGGAAAGGTTGAGGCTTAGATAATAAGTGGGGTAGGACTAGATTACAAGTGTTGAGAGGAGTGAAAGCAAGTTTTAGAAAACTGAGCGAAAAGGATGAGAATAAAAATGGGGAATAGTTTACATGGTTTTAGAAAAGTCGGAAAGAGAGATGATGAGGCCAGCAGGCGAATGTAAGTGAGGTTATATTAGATGGTAAAATTGGTGGGGAGATTGAGGATTAAGATAGTAGGAATAATTGTACAGAAGAGGGCGCTATACTGACAACAAGCATTCCATTTACACATTCTGTAGAGAGCGGTGGAGCGTACACAGTGGTAATATGTTTAGAATGAAGAGAGAGGTAAAAGGAAGGTAAAAGGGGTAGAGGTGGGTCAAATACCAAATGAGGAAAAGAGGGGGATTTCCATTCTGGATATGCAATGTAATGATATATTTTTATACATATATATATTTTTATATATAATATATATATATATATATATATATATATATATATATATATATATATATATATATATATATATATATATATATATAAAATGCTGCCTTTCTTGAGAGCTACAAGAACCTTGTACCTTCATAAGGGAACAGATAGCCGTCCCTGGTCTTTTTTTTTAAGTCAGCTGTTTTACTCTTTATCCACAAAGGTGAAAGGAAATACCTATTCCTTATGTACAATACTTTGAATCAAAATGCAATTATATGTAAAATAAATGCTAATGGATCTGCACTTTGTGCTAATCTTTTTTTTTTCCACACCAAGCCTTGAAATAAAATACCTTTAAAATTAAAAAAAAATAATATTTTTGTTTTTAATTTCATATAAAACTTGTACTGGCCGGTCAGGGGTAGGCTGAATTAATTAAAAAAAAGCTTGCTACTACCAAATAAAATTTCTTAAAAATTTAGATTGCTTTCACTAAACTTATGAATCAGTTTGCGTAGTGATTAAAAAAAGTTAAAATTAAAAAAATTAAAGGCCAGTTTGAATGGATTTAACAATTTCGAATGTAAAAATTGTAAGAAAAAGTTTTCTACAACCCAATACATATGTCAGAGAGTTTTAAATCTTAACTATCTGATAGCAGGCTAATTGTGATACTATAAATGTAAAACTCCAGCACTAGGATGAACCCTTTTTTGTTCTTGACCAAAAGCCCAAATTCCTTCCCTTTGGGTTTGTAGAAGCAGATTCAGATGCCATAGTCCTAAGTTGAGGAATTCAAACTGCTTGAACTATTTTTTTGCTTTAACATATTGCTAAAAAAAAAGGCTTTTTTTTTTTAAAGAAGCGTTTGAGAAAAAGAATATGATCAGTTAATTTAGCAGTATCCCAGCTTCTAACAACTCCACTACAATATTATAGAAAGGCACTATGCAGGCTGGTATAAAATTCCATCATAACACCCTCTTGCTGGGGAAATACAGGGATATCTTCCAGTTAGGGGGAATTCTTTTCAGCAGAGCTTATCCCTGTTTTTTTAGTTCCAAAAAAGTACGTATCTAAGGCACTCCCTATCTGAAATTTTTAATTTTTTTTCATTCCAGTTACCTGTAGATTTTGAGTAAAACAGTAACCTTATTGTGATAAAAAAATAGACCAACAGCTTTCTGAATCCCTTAACACCCCACCCTACACACACACCCTAAAAAAATCCTAGAAAATTGGGCAAACTCAAAGAAAAAAGTGCATAATGCTTTAACGTTGGTTTTCAAATGTGGTCTTTAAATAATAGCAAAGCAACTATGGGATAAAGATATTTTGTATTTTTTTTTTTTGTAAAAAATATTCAGTCCCAAAATCTTACATCCACTCATTAAATATAGATGTTAACCAGCAGCATATAATTAAAAATTCCATCAGTTCTCAAAATAAATCACATAAAAAGATTGTTCGACAAACTAGAATAGGACTGTCATAATTTTTGTTTCCTAGCTACGAGAATTTAACATTTGGCAAAACTCCTAGGTCTTATTTTGTCTGTAGAGCCTTAAAATGTCACTGTAACCTTTGACAGACGCTTGTTTTTCCATGTAGCATTTCCAGAAAAATTCTAAATATAACAGAAGATTAACAAGCTGTAAAATATTTAATAAACTGTTTTTTTTTATCAAATATAATTAATGCATCAATTATTGTTACCTATATGGTGGAGTTAACATTTATTAAAATATAATTAAAAATAATGTTTGTTGTGCTTCCTAAATACTCAAAATTTTGCCACAACGGACTGCCAGATTTTACAGCCTTAATTACATATGTGGCGCTTTAGCCAAATATCAGAACATTTTTTTTACCTTCTGAAAATTTTGTAAAGGTCTAATTCCCCCCCCCCCCAGCCCCCCTAACCACAAAGAGGATACCAATTTCTATATATTTGTTATTCTGCTGCAGATTTATTAAACATTTCATGCTTTGTTCTTTTTTTTTTTTTACAGAGAACTTAAAAATAGTGCAAAGGGTAAAACAAATGCTAAACACAGAAATAATAACAACAAGATCTTTAGTGCAAGAAAAAAAAGTCTAAAAATGTTATTGTCTGAAGGCAGACAGATTCCCAATTTTTTTAGAGTCCACTGGGAAATTAAAGGACTTTCAGAAAAGAAAAAAAAAAAGTTTTTCCTTTAAAAAAAATCGTGCTTTTAAATAGTAACTTTTTTTTAACAAAAAAAAAAGTTCTAAACTATTTGAAGTCATTGCACTTATTTGCTTGAAGTTGTATCATTGTCCCTTGCCATTAAGCCCATAAAGACCATATAAATTGTGTTATTTAAGTTTTTTTTTTGGAACACAGAGGATGCTTATAAAAATTCCAATTTTTTTTTTAAGTAACTGACAAAATGGCCAAAAGCAAAAACTGAAAACGTTTGTGGAATTTGTTTTGCATTATGAAATCATTTATATCTTCCCACCCAAATTATCAAGAATCAGTGGCAACATATTAATTACGTTTGTTAGGGTGACAACACATACTGCTCACTTGGTCACCTTGTTCTGTAGTGAGTTGGCAGAGCCAAATAGATTTCGCTCCTCACTCTTGGCTGTATCATTGTATCACCCTGTAGCTGGAGGAACAGATGGCGTGTCCTAAACTCTCTCTTGAGTATTTTTATATCACCCTACAGAAGGAGGTACAGACACGGTGACCCTAGGTGAATATGCAAAGGTGAGGATGGGGTATGACAAGACAAAAAATAGCAGAGATGAGAGGTAAGGGGAGAAAAGGGCATGGTATTTTCCCTTCACTACCAGAGGGTGTTAAACAGTTCAGTTCTGCCCTCTCTTCTTTTTTTTTTTTCCGCGCACGCATTGTGATGAGGGTCATAGTGTTCCATGCTTGCTCTTGGGAAGACTTTCCTGAAGTCAAGTGTGTATATGGAGGGTGGGTGTCTCTGTCACAAATCTTTGTTCCGTCCGCTCATAGATTTGCAGCTTGGCGGTGATATCAAAGGAACCAGGACTGTAAAAGACAAAGAGATGTAAGCTTTAAAATTAGGTAACGTGTATAAAGTTTTAGTGTGTGTGTGTGTGTGTGTGTGTGTGTGTGTGTGTGTGTGTGTGTATATATATATATATATATATATATATATATATATACACACTATATTGTCAAAATGATTGGGTAACCTGCCTTTACATGCACATGAACATGGTCTAATGGGTTTAATATTGAGTTGGCCCACCCTTTGCAGCTAAAA
Organism: Lithobates clamitans; assembly: GCA_037952925.1. NCBI lineage: Eukaryota > Metazoa > Chordata > Amphibia > Anura > Ranidae > Lithobates > Lithobates clamitans. The sequence goes on along the minus strand of JBBGZY010002376.1, from coordinate 1,643,250 downwards.
CAGCTTCAACTCTTCTGGGAAGGTTGTCCACAAGGTTTAGGAGTGTGTCTATGGGAATGTTTGACCAATCTTCCAGAAGCACATTTCTGAGGTCAGGCACTGATGTAGACAAGAAGGCCTGGCTCGCAGTCTCTGCTCTAATTCATCCCAATGGTGTTCTATCAGGTTGAGGTCAGGACTCTCTGCAGGCCAGACAAAGTTCCTCCACCCCAAACTCGCACACCCATGTCTTCATGGACCTTGCTTTGTGCACTGGTCCAATCATTTGGTGCAGGGGGATTATGGTGTGGGGTTGTTTTTCAGGGGTTGGGCTTGGCCCCTTAGTTCCAGTGAAGAGAACTCTTAAGTCATCAGCATACCAAGACATTTTGGACAATTTCATGCTCCCAACTTTGTGAGAACGGTTTGGCGATGGCCCCTTCCCGTTCCAACATGACTGTGCACCAGTGCACAAAGCAAGATCCATAAAGACATGGATGAGCGAGTTTGGGGTGGAGGAACCTGAATGGCCTGCACAGGGTGCTGACGTCAACCCGATAAAACACCTTTGGGATGAATTAGAACGGAGACTGCGAGCCAGACCTTAGCGTCCAACATAAGTGCCTGACCTCACAAATGCGCTTCTGGAAGACTGGTCAAACATTCCCATAGACACACTCCTAAACCTTGTGGACAGCCTTCCCAGAAGAGTTGAAGCTGTTATAGCTTCAAAGGGTGGGCAAACTCAATATTGAACCCTACGGACTAAGACTGGGATGCCATTAAAGTTCATGTGCAATGTAAGGACAGGCGTACCAATACTTGTGGCAATCTAGTGTATATATATATATATATATATATATATATATATATATATATATATATATATACATATAATTTTTTTTACAAATGGAAAAAAAATAAAGCATTTTTATCAGCAGAGGTAAAGCAAAACATGCAAACTCCTGACTTAAACGAACAACAGGGATGCTTGACCTGTGGTTAACAAGTTACGGTAGTGAGCTATTTGTTTAAGTTCGTTAACAATTTTTTAACAATTAAATGTTTGCCTTCTCACCTAAAAAAAAAAAAGTGAACATTTAGAAGATAATGACAATGTATGTTTATCATATTTAGAAATGAATGTTCATACCAATTAATACTTTATTGGGAAGCTAACTCCCTCAATGGAATAGATGGCAGAAATGTTCTGTTACAAACCATATCCTAACAGTAGCCTAGAGGCTATGCTTAGCATTGTACTAACAAATCAGAGCAGTAGATGGTGGTATTTCATAAATAAGTAACACAAGCATCCACAAATCCTTGCAGTACAAATGTTGTGAGGATATGACCAGAGATACTATAGGCATACGTACATTGATCCAAGCGGGACCAAAGTAATGCAATGTAATAAAAATCATACCCAAAGTTCAGATTTAAATTACTAACACAGCCTTTCTCAACTAGGGTTCCTTCAGAGGTTGCTAGGGTTTCCTTACACAAAGGATAAATAACTACTGACAACAACGATCATTTTAAGTATCTGTAAGGATGAAATTCCCCCCAATAAATACAAATGTAAGCAGCATTCTTCCCAGTGGCCATCACACTAATGTACCATAAGCTGTAGATATTGTATATACTGTATTAGCAGGGATTCCCTGGGATCACAAAGTTATTTCAAGGGCTCCTCCATTTTAAAGAGGTTGAAAAAGACTGTACTAACGAATTGAATGTAGATAGACAAGTCTGGATTCTAAATACAAATGACTTTATTCAACCCTCTGATTATTCAAGGCTCAGACATCTTTATACATGGGATTCACAACCTTTTAAAACCTTAGGCACGGGTTTAAGCCCTAACCCAAGCTTATTTCAAAAGTCTTTAAAGACACAATGATTTTTGTCCTGCAACTTCCAGTGTGAAATAACCGACAACCACTGCTCAAACACCAGTAATGCTGCAGTGAATACCTTACTTTAGCAGTCCTCAAAGGGTCAGGTATATGAAGGCTCCCAAGCCCCTTGTACTATAAGGAGAAAATGATGCTGCACACCAAGATATCCTTGATTTTTAAAGAACTAAACTTAACTTTGGAAGCCAATGGCATCAGAAAGTGGCCCCAGGCGGTAGGTGGATCTTGGTTTCATAAATATTTTTGTGTGGTGTCATTTGCCGTCTTTTAGTACACTTATTGTCATGTCCAGTTAAAGTAACAATGGTGTTAACGCACATTCTTTTGTAGCCACATGGAGGTAATTTTACTATTTGCACACAGGTCCCACGATGAAACTAGGACCAATTGTATGGGCTCCTTACAAAGTTGTTCTCCATAACTAGGTGTCAGTCATGCCTCTCTTTCCTCCTATCCAGAAATTCTATCACTCCTTTGTGAGAGCACTTGCTCAACTACTCAACCTGCACCTATTTATGCACTTGGACAGACAGTCCCCGCCTGCCTCTTAGTAGGTACACAATCACATGTGCGGCTGCAATAAAATCTTTGAACTTTGGTTAATCCTACTCCTGATTGGTCACCACGCCATTAATGGGACCGTGCCTGCTTTCAATGGTTGCTTGATATAGGATACAGTTTCTGATATATGAGTGTGTAGCCTGTTCCTTATCTGAATTTCTATATTTCATAGCTTACTTTGCTATGAAATAGCTATGAAATTTGCCTGCCTGGACTGACTTTCTGCCCATTACTTTACTCCAAGTCCAAAGCAAGTCAGACCCTCCAGATTAGGTACCTAATTGTAAACTCCTATGGCCTGACCTTGGTTGGCTCCTGACCAACCACTATTCTTTGATTTGGTTCTAACACTGTCTTGCCTCGCTGTCTCATGGTTGATTTCTGTGGTCTCCTTCTGCCAAGGTATAATATCTTTCCTATTTAAATCCTCAATGGGAAAAAAATGCTACACATTTCCACAGATATTGGCTTGTCTATAGATCAAGAATGCAAGGTAGATTGGGACATTACACCAGAGCTGAGACTGTCTTCTTACTAGGACTTCACAATGGGACTTTAGAGTGTTCTTTGTATGATCTTCATCAATAGGGATTACACGATATCATGGTCTCAGCAGGGGGGCATAGATAGTTTCAAAAAACTATTAGATAAGCACCTGAATGACCACAACATACAGGGATATACAAGGTTATACTGACATATAATCACACACATAGGTTGGACTTGATGGATGTCTTTTTTCAACCTCACCTACTATGTAACTATGTAACTATGATTTCATGCATACTTGGAGTTTGCCCAGCTCTCCTAAACACCTTTCTCCTGGCAGGGGAAAAGCAGTGTGAAAAATGCGCATAAACCTGCACTTTTGCAAACATGTTTAGGCACATTTAGCTGCAGCAAGCACTTGGGTGTTAATTCATTCCATTGGCCAGAATAATAATTTATTCTGGCCACTGAAATAATTAATGTCCAAGTGCTTATTGTTAGCACTCGTTATCGTGTGTTTACACGCGTTTAGATTCGTTTACACGTGTTTAGGGGCGTCAATCATTTTTTTACCAAAACGCCGCGGCTCCTGAATGCGCTGGCAGTGGGGGTTTTTTTTCTGCCTCTAAAAACCCCATGCCTCTGGACATAGGGGTTCTTTTACTAAAACTGGAGAGTGCAAAATCTGGTGCAGCTCTGCACAGAAATCAATCAGCTTTCAGGTCTTTTTTGTCAAAGCTTAATAGAACAAGCTGCGATTACAAGCCTATTGGCTACCATGCACAACTGCACCAGAGTTTGCTCTCTCCAGTTTTATTAAATCAACCCCACAGGCTAGCATTGAGGGGCATTTAGAGGCAGAAAACAAAAAGTCAAACATTTCTAAAAGTGGCGTTTTTAACACCCAGTGTGCATGAGGCCTTAGAAGAGGTATGCAGGACAAAACAGATAGGTAACATGTCAATGGGGATGAGGAATGGCATCAAAGCTCAATAAGTCTAATTTCATGAACAGTATACTTAAACCTTAGGTTGGCAAGTAGGAGAATGAGTATACATTATACACGGTATATATATATTTTTTTTACATGACTGAAAATTCATTGTTGTTTTATAGCGCAGATAAATATTTAGTCTGATGCCATATATTTAATGAAAAATTACATTTTGATGGTCCCACTTTTTACATACCATACACAAAAATAAAGTAGAGGTCTGTTTTTTCCAGCTCAAATTAATCTCATAAGAGGGAAAGTGGGAATAGCTGCAGAAATCTGATTTATTTACAAAGTGCTTTCTCACTGCAACAGTCTGGCGTGCTATCACCGTGATTATACATCTAGGAACTACGCTGACTGGCTGTGGGCCACTAGCATAGGATCACAGCTGTCCAGTGACACCAGAATCCCAGGGCTCCAGTGCTCACTTGGAATCACACACTCTGGAATCGCAATCATTGAATTTTATCTCCTGTAAGAGAGAAGAAGTTTTTTCGTGACAGATCTACTGCACGCCACCATGAAGTTTGCTAAACTTTGCTTTCTTGTTCACTTCTCCTTCTCCGCCCTGGCACTTCATGTGGACCTTTACCTAAACGAAAGCTGGCCATAAACAAGTACAATTTTGTTCGCAATATTTATTGTGAATAACATTTATTTAGTTCTCTAATCTTTAGCAGGTTCAAAGCAAGGTTCATTTTCAACCGTAGTGATGAGAAAATTTGAGGAAGCTGCCTTGAAGATTTTTCTCAAAGAAGCAAATTTCCATATGTGGTTTTTGGGGAAAGTCCATTCACTCCAAAAATGAATGGTAAAAGCTAATTAAATTTTGAAGTACTTTCGAACACCATTCATCAGGTCATCAAACGTACTGAGAACTTCTCATTCGAAAATCTACTAGTGCATGGTCCGATAAACACTTTTACATTCTAATTACTCTGGTTCTTACAAATGCTACATGCCAAAAAAGCCCTGTAATGCTTTATGCCAGGGGCGTTGCTAGGGGGTGGCTTTTGGGGCTATAGCCCCGAATCTGAGGCCAATACCCCCGAGTCTCTGCAGGGGTCCCCAAGGAGAGGGGAGGCTCTCTGGGGACCCTGATGTAAGCGGGGGGCTCTCTGAGGACCCTGATGTAAGAGAGAGGCTCTCTGGGGACCCTGATTTTAAGGCCTAGGCTCTCTAGGGACCCAGATTTAAGGGGGAGGCTCTCTGGGGACCCTAATGTAAGGGGGGCTCTCTGGGTACCATGATGTAAGTGGGGGGGGCCCCTCTGAGTACCCTGATGTAAGGAGGAGGCTCTCTGGGGACCCTGATGTAAGCGGGGGGCTCTCTGGGGATATATATACACCCACACGTATATTACTGTATATACATGTGTATGCCCTCCCAAGCGTATGACTTTCTTTACTGCGCTGCTATGGGCTCTAGCCCCAGATCTTTTGTAGACCTAGAAACGCCCCTGCTTTATGCCCTAAAAAGACCTTCACTGCACAGTGGCTGGTCACATGACCAAATGCCTAGGTCTCTGCAGAAGGGGCTTAGGAGCTAATATCCAGATAGAGCTGACTAATCAGTGGCTCAACCTGAACTCCTCAATCTCTTTTTTGTAAAAGTTCATATTTTTTGCTGCAATTTTGTTCTATTTATCACAAAATTCCATTTATGGCACAAAGCGTGATAATGTAATTTACACAATAAAGAAAACATTTGGTGGATTTTTTAATATAACACTACTAAAACAAAGACAAAATTAATTTTATAAGCGTAAATACAAAAAAGTAAAAAAATGGCAGAAAAAGGACTAGTAGCATCTTGCCTTCTTTACAGTGAGGCTACTTGGTTTATATTATTTAATACAGCCTTTCTCAACATCTTCAACACAGAGGAACCCTTGAAATACCTCTGAATATCTCTGATCAATATCTACAACTCATGATACATTAGTCTGATGGTCAATGTGAAGAATGTTCCTTACATTTGTGGCTATTGGGAAGAATTACCCCCTTACAGATAGCTAAAAAGATCACTGGTGTCAGTGGGAACTTATCTAAAAGGAAGAAATTGCTAATTGCTCAAAGAACCCCTAGCAACCTCTGGAGGAACCCCAGGGTTCCATGAAACCCTGGTGGAGAAACCATGCTTTAAATATACTCTGGTTTTCCTTATTAGACCAACAGTCAATGGATTGTAGTCTTCAACCTTTCCAACATTGTAATAATTTGTAACCTTGATAGGTACACGTGCTGGTTTACACTTTCTGTTCTCTATTGTAAACTCTAAATTTGCAAAATAAGATAAGAGATTAAAAGATATAAGAGAATATTAGAATTACAAGAGAAAACATTTTTTCCTGGGTCTAGTTGAACGGGCACACCAGAGAAGAAAACCTGGCAAATGGGCTACACACAAGTCCTGTAGTTGCTATGCTGAGTGCTTAAACCAGACCCTCTACATAAGCAATTAAAGAACCACACATTGTTTTTGAAAAAACTAATTGACCAATTTTCAACTATGGATCTTCCTCTTCAGCTGGGATCATGTGTCCCATTCCAAAATGTACATTATTTTTACCATTTACTAATATTAAAATAAATATTTTAAGCAGGCAAGATGATGAGATGGATGGCTTTTGTTAGGTATCAGTCAACTTTTGCTATTTTCAGCACTCAGACTTGGAAAACTAATCAACCAAACCAGTTTCTGAGGTTTTCCCTTTTTAGGGCAAAGCAATTTAAAGCTGACCCCTGCAGCCATTTTTACTTTCTTCACTTCCTTAACTCCTCCTTTCCCCTCCTCTTTTCACTGGCGGCAATGTGCAGAATAAAGCTTGCATAGGCTCCGATTTGATGCCAGTTGGAACTTGCACAGGGCTGCAGACTCTTTCCCTGACTGCATGAGACAGGACTTGTTCAACAGCCAAGCACCAGCATTGTCATATGGGAGGAAGCCACATGCTCCTACATACCTGAAAGTATTGGGTTTTTCCAGGGCCGATCCTAGGCGGGTGCACGGGGTGCAGTTCACCCAGGCGCCACAGAGGTGGGGGCGCTCAAGCGCCAGAGTGCTCCTCTCCCTCCTCCTCCTCTTCTTGGTGTCCACAGGCCGCTCTCTCCGCCGCCGCTGTGTTTCCTGCTTAAGTCAGTCCCCGCCCGCTCCATGCTCCTGTCAGAGGAGATCGGAGCGGCTCTCTCTGTTCGGAGAGAGACCCGCGCAGTGACGTCGTTGGGGGGCGGGGCGGTCCGTGCCGCGCGGCGCGGCGTGGCGTGGCGTGGCGTACAGTACCTGACTGCCTGTCATTTATTTTTCTCCTCTCCGTCACGATCTTCTCCACCCGGGTGGCGCGGCTGCACGCCTGGGTGGGGTTTGTCCTGGGGGGGTCTGTGGGGGGACTCGGGGAGTCTGTACTAATAGAGGAGGGGGGGTTTGTGGGGGGGAGTCTGTACTAATAGAGGAGGGGGGGTTTGTGGGGGGAGTCTGTACTAATAGAGGAGGGGGGGTTTGTGGGGGGAGTCTGTACTAATAGAGGAGGGGGGGTTTGTGGGGGGAGTCTGTACTAATAGAGGAGGGGGGGTTTGTGGGGGTGAGTCTGTACTAATAGAGGAGGGGGGGTTTGTGGGGGGAGTCTGTACTAATAGAGGAGGGGGGGTTTGTGGGGGGGAGTCTGTACTAATAGAGGAGGGGGGGTTTGTGGGGGGGGGAGTCTGTACTAATAGAGGAGGGGGGGTTTGTGGGGGGGGTGAGTCTGTACTAATAGAGGAGGGGGGGTTTGTGGGGGGAGTCTGTACTAATAGAGGAGGGGGGGTTTGTGGGGGGGAGTCTGTACTAATAGAGGAGGGGGGGTTTGTGGGGGGAGTCTGTACTAATAGAGGAGGGGGGGTTTGTGGGGGGAGTCTGTACTAATAGAGGAGGGGGGGTTTGTGGGGGTGAGTCTGTACTAATAGAGGAGGGGGGGTTTGTGGGGGGAGTCTGTACTAATAGAGGAGGGGGGTTTGTGGGGGGAGTCTGTACTAATAGAGGAGGGGGGGTTTGTGGGGGGGAGTCTACTAATAGAGGAGGGGGGGTTTGTGGGGGGAGTCTGTACTAATAGAGGAGGGGGGGTTTGTGGGGGGGGAGTCTGTACTAATAGAGGAGGGGGGGTTTGTGGGGGGAGTCTGTACTAATAGAGGAGGGGGGGTTTGTGGGGGGGAGTCTGTACTAATAGAGGAGGGGGGGTTGTGGGGGGAGTCTGTACTAATAGAGGAGGGGGGTTTGTGGGGGGACTCGGGGAGTCTGTACTAATAGAGGAGGGGGGGTTTGTGGGGGGAGTCTGTACTAATAGAGGAGGGGGGGTTTGTGGGGGGGAGTCTGTACTAATAGAGGAGGGGGGGTTTGTGGGGGGAGTCTGTACTAATAGAGGAGGGGGGGTTTGTGGGGGGGTGAGTCTGTACTAATAGAGGAGGGGGGGTTTGTGGGGGGGAGTCTGTACTAATAGAGGAGGGGGGGTTTGTGGGGGGAGTCTGTACTAATAGAGGAGGGGGGGTTTGTGGGGGGGAGTCTGTACTAATAGAGGAGGGGGGGTTTGTGGGGGGGGTGAGTCTGTACTAATAGAGGAGGGGGGGTTTGTGGGGGGGGGAGTCTGTACTAATGGAGGGGGGGTAGTTTGTCCTGAAGGGGGTCTGTACTAATGGGGGGGTTAGTTTATCGGGGGTCTGTACTAATGGAGGGGGGGTTTGTCCTGAGGGGGGGTCTGTACTTATGGAGGGGGAGTCTGTACTAATGGAGGGGGGTGGTTTTTTGGGGGGGGTCTTCTCTGTACTAATGGAGGGGGGGTGGTTGGTGGGGGGGATCTGTACTAATGGAGGGGGGGTGGTTTGTCCTGAGGGGGGTCTGTACTAATGGGGGGGTGGTTTGTCGGGAGGTCTGTACTAATGGAGGGGGGAGGTTTGTCCTGAGGGGGGTCTGTACTAACGGACGGGGGGTCTGTCCTGGGGGGTCTGTACTAATGGAGGGGGGGTCTGTACTAATGGGGGGGTCTGTACTAATGGAGAGGGGGTCTGTCCTGGGGGTCTGTACTAATGGAGGGGGGGTCTGTACTAATGGATGGGGGGGTCTGTACTAATGGAGAGGGGGTCTGTACTAATGGAGGGGGGTCTGTACTAATGGAGGGGGGGTCTGTACTAATGGAGGGGGGGTCTGTACTAATGGAGGGGTCTGTCCTGGGGGGTCAGTACTAATGGAGGGGTGGTTTGTCCTGTGGGGGTCTGTACTAATTGGGGGGGTCTGTCCTGGGGGGTCTGTACTAATGGAGGGGTGGTTTGTCCTGTGGGGGTCTGTACTAATGGAGAGGGAGATCTGTCCTGGGGGGGTCTGTACTAATGGAGGGGGGTTACCTGGGGGGGATCTGTACTGAGTAAGGTCTGTACTGAGGGAGGGGTTTATTCTTAGTGCGGGTTCTGCACTGCCGGAGGGGGGTCTATATGTAGTGGAGGGGGGTCAGTACTGAGGGGCAACTATAGTTGGTGGAAGGGGGGTGACCCCAAACCTAGTGAAGCCAATGCAGCTGCGGGCTCTCCTCTCCCCCCTCCCTCTACTTTCCCCCCTCCCTCTCCTCCTGCGTGCTGCTGTACTAGTGAACGGTGCTGGCCAGTATAGCTGCCCACTATGTTTCTTCCCCCACCTTCATATCAACCAGGGAGGAAACAGAATAGAAAAAGGAGCAGAGAAGAGGATTGTGGGACATATAGTCCCGAGGACTGGCAGCCCCACTGTAACACGGAAACTGCAGCTCACACAGCATGCTCAGCTGAATGGGAAAGAGAGAGAGCCAGGAGCCAGGAAAGCTTTCAGGGAAGTACACCCAGGACTCCAGAGGGAGAGGACAGTGCTGAGGGAACACCATCAGAGAGAGAACCCAGCTGCCCTGCACCACCAGAGGGAAAGCCACACAGCCTAGCGCCATCCCTGGCAGAGAAAGGAATGGAGTCATTGCAGGAATACAGATCTGGGTGCTACCCAGCAGAGTCACCATGGGCAATTCAGAGTGAGCTGACTCCTGATCAGAGGAACCGTTGCTGTATATCTGGGTCAGGTGAGAGGGCCGATCGGCCATTATGTACTAATGTCCATAGGAACTGCAATCTCTGACCATCTCCTGTATTATGTCTGCAATCTCTGACCATCTCCTGTATTATGTCTGCAATCTCTGAGCATCTCCTGTAGTATTTCTGCAGTCTCTGGCTATCTCCTGTACTATGTCTGCAGTCTCTGACCATCGCCTGTAGTATGTCTGCAGTCTCTGACCATCGCCTGTAGTATGTCTGCAGTCTCTGACCATCGCCTGTAGTATGCCTGCAGTCTCTGACCATCTCCTGTACTATGTCTGCAGTCTCTGACCATCGCCTGTACTATGTCTGCAGTCTCTGATCATCTCCTTTATTATGTCTGCAGTCTCTGATCATCTCCTTTATTATGTCTGCAGTCTCTGACCATCTCCTGTACTATGTCTGCAGTCTCTGATCATCTCCTTTATTATGTCTGCAGTCTCTGATCATCTCCTTTATTATGTCTGCAGTCTCTGACCATCTCCTGTACTATGTCTGCAGTCTCTGACCATCTCCTGTACTATGTCTGCAGTCTCTGATCATCTCCTTTATTATGTCTGCAGTCTCTGATCATCTCCTTTATTATGTCTGCAGTCTCTGACCATCTCCTGTACTATGTCTGCAGTCTCTGACCATCTCCTGTACTATGTCTGCAGTCTCTGACCATCTCCTGTACTATGTCTGCAGTCTCTGACCATCTCCTGTACTATGTCTGCAGTCTCTGACCATCTCCTGTACTATGTCTGCAGTCTCTGGCCATCTCCTGTACTATGTCTGCAGTCTCTGACCATCTCCTGTACTATGTCTGCAGTCTCTGACCATCTCCTGTACTATGTCTGCAGTCTCTGACCATCTCCTGTACTATATCTGCAGTCTCTGACCATCTCCTATTCTATGATTGCAGTCTCTGACCATCTCCTTTTCTATGATTGCAGTCTCTGACCATCTCCTGTTCTATGATTGCAGTCTCTGACCATCTCCTTTTCTATGATTGCAGTCTCTGACCATCTCCTGTTCTATGATTGCAGTCTCTGACTGTCTCTTGTATCATAACTACAGTCTCTGACCATCTCCTGTATCATGTCTGCAGTTTCTGACCATCTGCTGTACTATGCCTGCAGTCTCTGATCATCTCTTGTATTATGTCTGCAGTCTCTGACCATCTCTTGTATTATGTCTGCAGTCTCTGACCATCTCCTGTAGTATGTCTGCAGTCTCTGACCATCTCCTGTACTATGTCTGGGGGCTCTTTCTAACAGACTCTCTAACAGAAGCCCTCTCTGTGTGCATCAGAGAGACTCCCCTCCAGGTCTCATTAGTGTACTCTCTCTTCCTGTATTTTTTTTATTGTTAAAAGATCATGGGAGGATCCTAGGGTAACAAAGACTTCTTAGGGGAGCATCTCTGTGTTTGAGTCGTTGCCATAGAAACATTTGTAAAGGGGAGGAGTTGGTAAGATGACCACGCCCATGTGGGGGCGCCAGAAATATTTCTGCACCCAGGCGCCGGTGACCCTAGGATCGGCCCTGGGTTTTTCTCTTTGGAAAACAGAGTGGCAAGGAAGCAATGGGAAGGTATGCTGGGCAAACCTGGGCAGTAGTTTGCACAGGTCTAGTCATCAACATCCTCTCCACCATTTATCAAATATCAGTTTTGGATAAGTACAAGTTATTGCACCAATAAGCATACTATGAACAAGATCTTGCTTTAACTCAAAACTCTACACCCTTAACGTATATACCTCCCAACAAATTTTCTAGTAACTACCAATCATATAAAGATTTATTGTACACAGCTCAAGATCTTTGGGCTCTTAGAACAGGACTGTTTACTTGGAAAGTAATTTTGTGGTCCAGCTTTCTCTCTATTGGACAGCTTGTGAATTACTTTGTACATAGATGGATGAAGCCAACAGCTCCTCACTGGCCATTTTGCATAACATTTTCACTTATTGGATCTACAAGGAAAAGGTGTGCATATACTGTAGACCAATTACATGGGCATGCAATCATCCATTAGGGTTTAATTTCAGTGGTGATGTTATCCTGGGCATATGCTCCCAGTAAACCCTCTGTACACAACTACATAGTAGCTAGCAAGCACATAGATAACTATATTGCTCTCTATACTGTATATGAGAAAGAAGGGGCCTATTACATGGCAAAACTGACCAGCAAATGTGCATACTGCATGGCCACTGCTTCTGTAAGCAGCAGGGAAGCAAAGGAAAAAGGTACTTAGGTTGAACTGATTGGAGACTAATGCAGCCGGGGCTCAGATGAGCCTCCTAGACCTTCCCATACAGTGTATTTCGGTGGATTAAAAGAAAAATGTTTCAAATGGGTTTCTAGAAACATCTCAGGTTAACAATACCCGTGCCGTCCCTTCGTGACTAACGTAAAGCGTCACTCCCGCGCACATGCATGTAGGTGACGTCATCGTGGCTCGGCCAGTCAGACGGTCGAAGCCCGAAAACCCAGAAGGAAGACAGGAAGATGGAAGCCTGGTTAGTGGTGACAGTGCGCCGCTGGCAGGCTTCGTTCTAAGGTAATTATTCCATAAAATACTAGTATGCAATGCATACTAGCACATTATGCCATTGCCCTGCAGAGGATTTTTTTTTTCTTGGAAAGCCGCTTACTACTACTTTACTACCGCTTTACGTGAATCTCTTGGGGATCCCGCAGGTCACCAGAACTTGTGTCCCCATTGGAAGATTTCCCCTCTTTTACTTTTCTGAAGACATCCCAACATTTGGGATTTTCTTTTACTATCACTTTCGATGATAATAGTAAACAGGACAAATAGAGTTAGGGAATCTCCCTAACGGGGGCACAGACAGCAATAAAAACTGACAGGGGTTATAATCCCTCTCCACTCTACCCAAAACTCAAAAAAAAAGTTTCGCCTTAAGTTACACTTTAACCAAACATTGTTCATTCAGCAGCACATATTCATATTCGTTCCTTCACTCCCCTTCTGCTTCTATCTGGAAAGAAAGTGTCGTGTAAGCTCAGAGCCAGTCTAGTCAGAGCTTACACAGGCCTAAGGACTGCACCCACTCCTACCTTCTTCCAATGTGACAGAGCTGGGCCAATTACATGGTCTGAGCGCTAGTTTTATTCTTCGCTCTCGATGACTGAGCTGAACACATGATGCCATGTGATGTGCACCCAATAGTTTGAAGATCATTTATGATTTTCCAACGCAAGGCAAACAGAAGGTTAATATAACTGCCCTTTCCCCGGAAGTACCTACCTTTCTTCCCCTGTTCTCTACTGCTCTGTTCAGCTCCCAGGATTGAAGAGAGGAATCCTGTGGTGCCATACATGCAGTGCACCGGCTCTCTATGTTAGGTTGTGTCTTAACTATGCCCCCTGGTGGGCACCTGTGATTTCTGTAGATGGTGAGTGGTCTCTGCCTGACAGTACACGTTTATTTTGCAGAGTGGCAGCAGGGTGCCAGTCGATGAAACACTTTGCATGTTTCAGCACCTGGCACTGAAATAGTCAGCACTGTCTGGAGGAGTAATCTCCGTTCAATAGAAAAAGTAAACTCCTGGTCTCATTGGGAAGAGAGAGAGGGGCCTGGGAGCAAGTGATCAAGTAAGGGGTGTTACATTTAACTGCCACTACACTGATCACCAGTGATAAGGATTGAAATTACAGTGGCATGCCAGTGAACATATGTGGGGGGAGGATGGGGGGGTTCATTTTCACTACCACTGACCTGACCTGAATGCTAAAAAACACTCACCAATTGAGAAGGGTGGTTCGGTGGAACAGCGTAGAAAGTGGAGGGGGCTGGGAGTAACAGCACGGTCACTGACACTGATGAGTGGTAAATTTCACTGACACTACACTGATCAATACTTCTGGGAAGGGCTGGTGGAAGGTTTACATTTCAGTGCCACTCAACTGGCCACCAATGGTGGGGGTTATTATTGCGGTTACTGACACCAATGTAGAGGGTTATATTTGTGATCACTGACAGTAATGTTGGGGTTTTTATTGTGGGCACTGACAACAGAGTGGTAAATGAGTGGTAAATTTTACTGTCACTGCAATCACTAGTGCTTGGGGGGGGGGGGGGTTACATTTTGGTGCCATGTGAGTGTTAAAAGAAATCCTGCCAGTAACCACCAACAGGAAGGGAGAGGTTAAATAGTAATGCTTTTAAGAACCAGTCTAGCGCATTACCTTTGTGATAGCTTTTATTATGTAATAAAGACAAATGCGTACTCACATTTGACCCTGAAGAAGAGGGGATTCCCCCTCGAAACACATCAGCCGTTTGGACGGTCTTCTTAGGTTTGGGACTTGCCTAGGTGACCAGTCTGCTTCAAGTGTATTGTGGACTTTGATGTGCCTTATTGCTGATGTTGTTTGTGAGTATGCATTTGTCTTTTTTTACATAATAAAAGCTATCACAAAGGTAATGCGCTAGGTTGGTGCGCCTTCTGTTTCTTCTTTTTGCTGTATTTCCTTTGGGTTTTCCTGACCTGCAAGGAGGATCAAAACCGGTGCAAAAATGGTATCTGTTGAAGAATATTGATTGTCTTTGGCCGGTGCACCTCTCTTGAGCAGATTTGTCTTGTTGTGTTTGCTTTTAAGAACCAGTGCAGGAGGGGTAACAGCACTGCTACTGACATCAGTGGGGGCTAATACTGTATACACTGACACCAATGCTATGGGCTATTATTGTGGCCACCGACTCCAATGCTGGGGGCTATAACTGTAGTCACTGACACCAATGCTGGGGGCTATTACTGTGTCCACTGACACCAATGCTGGGGGCTATTACTGTGTCCACTGACACCAATGCTGGGGTTTAAATATTGTGGTCACCAATACCATTGCTGGGGTCTTATGGTCTCCACTGACAGTAATGCTGGTGGTTATTACTGTGGCCACTGACACTATTTAGGTGCATTTTGGTATGTTGCAAAAAAAGTAGCAGGACCAACATTTTTAGGGCACTGAGTTGCATTATCACCCATTTATTTTGAATGGGCTACCTAACTTCATGCAGTGCACCTCAATGCCCAAAAAAACGAGCAGGTATTAGGCGGCCCTCTGGGGCCACACTTAAGGACCCTCTGTTATTTTAAAATTGACCACCACTTCTCTTAGGGCTCATACTTATAAACTTTAAAGCTTGTCAAAGCTTTTCTGATGGCAGTGCAAAGCTTGGACTCTTCATCTGTACAGTGGAAGAATACTAACCAGTACAAGGTTTATTTTTACATGCTGGTTTGGATAGGGTTTGCATGGTTGTCCCCATGGTTGTGGAAGTGACATCATGTCTGGATGCTAATGGACACCAGACAGATTCATACATGTCAGCCTGAAACCAAAGCCGTCCATGGGCTCCACTTACTCTCACAAGGTAAACTCCATGCACCCGTATTATACACCAAATCTGCCCTTCGGGTATAAATAGGAGACAGGAAAGGCAGAAGTACATCCAATGTATATAATTGTATTTCAGTGTAATCTTTTCAGATTATTTTTTACTAAATCCCATAAAACTCAAATATATTCCTGCAGATGTCTTTAATATGACACTGGTGAGGGGAACGCATAGGAAAGCATATCTTCCCACAGAGCTGTGTGCGGCCGGGGTAAAACGGGGACAAAGCCAAGGAGAGAGAGGGGCTATGAGCTGCAGCTGCGTCTCCAAACACCATTGTAACCCTTTGGTTGTCAGATATTAGAAAAAGTGTCACTACAGGATGACATTATATCCTAAAATCTGTACATTTTTTTAATACAGGGTAGGCAGGACAGGTAGCAGGAGGGGGAAAGAACATTTTTAGGAATAGTTATATCATAGGCATGCCTGGGCACACCCTAATCACCCTGTGTGGCACAGATCCCCGCTGTTTAAACCCCTGATATTTCATCAAAGCCTTATAATGGGGCTTCTAAAATTTTTTTGTAAAAAACTAATAAAAAATAAAATAATATAAATAATAACTACTGACACAATCCACTGCCCTACTGACACCAATCTCTGCTCTACTGACACCATCCACTGCCCTACTGACACCATCCTCTGCTCTACTGACACTGTCCACTGCTCTACTGACACCATCCACTGCCCTACTGACACCATCCACTGCCCTACTGACACCATCCACTGCTCTACTGACACTATCCACTGCTCTACTGACACCATCCACTGCCCTACTGACACCATCCACTGCTCTACTGACGCCATCCACTGCTCTACTGACACCATCCACTGCTCTACTGACACCATCTACTGCCCTACTGACACCATCCACTGCTCTACTGACACTATCCACTGCTCTACTGACACCATCCACTGCCCTACTGACACCATCCACTGCTCTACTGACACCATCTACTGCCCTACTGACACCATCCACTGCTCTACTGACACCATCTACTGCCCTACTGACACCATCCACTGCTCTACTGACACTGTCCACTGCTCTGCTGTCACCATCCACTGCTCTACTGACACTGTCCACCGCTCTACTGTCACCATCCACTGCTCTACTGACACCATCCACTGCTCTACTGACACTGTCCACTGCTCTACTGTCACCATCCACTGCTCTACTGACACTGTCCACTGCTCTACTGACACCATCTACTGCCCTACTGACACCATCCACTGCTCTACTGACACTATCCACTGCTCTACTGACACCATCCACTGCCCTACTGACACCATCCACTGCTCTACTGACACCATCTACTGCCCTACTGACACCATCCACTGCTCTACTGACACCATCTACTGCCCTACTGACACCATCCACTGCTCTACTGACACTGTCCACTGCTCTGCTGTCACCATCCACTGCTCTACTGACACTGTCCACCGCTCTACTGTCACCATCCACTGCTCTACTGACACCATCCACTGCTCTACTGACACTGTCCACTGCTCTACTGTCACCATCCACTGCTCTACTGACACTGTCCACTGCTCTACTGACACCATCCACTGCTCTACTGACACTGTCCACTGCTCTACTGACACTGTCCACTGCTCTACTGTCACCATCCACTGCTCTACTGACACTGTCCACTGCTCTACTGACACTGTCCACTGCTCTACTGACACCATCCACTACTCTACTGCCACTGTCAGTATATATACACATGCACACGCACATATGTGTTTGAGCTATGAGGTGCACACCCTAATGCAATAGGCTATGCACACCTATGAGTTATATCTAAGGTTTTTCATGCAGTTTACATCAAAAGTTACATCAACTTTTGGGGGGAGGCTTAGTTATGTTAGTAAATATTGGTGTTCCTTGGCGGGAGATGAAAACCATCTGTCCGGCTTTAACTAACTTGCAAAATCTATACTGCCTAATGTGCTGGGTGCTGTGTCACAGAACCATCTATATTCAAGTGCCCCCCAAGTCTGATTTTACTGGGGAGACGCTGAGTATCACTTCCAGCTTTCAACTCTTCAGCTCTTTTGCCACGTACACACGATCGGAATTTCCAACAACAAATGTTCGATGGGAGCTTGTTTTTGGAAATTCCGACCGTGTGTAGGCTCCATCCGACATTTTTTGTCGGAATTTCCGACAACAAAAATTTGAGAGCTGGTTCACAAATTTTACGACGACAAAATCCGCTGTCGGAAATTCCGATCGTGTGTACACAATTCCGACACACAAAGTTCCACGCATGCTCAGAATCAAGCAGAAGAGCCGCACTGGCTATTGAACTTCATTTTTCTCAGCTCGTCGTACGTCTTGTACATCACCGCGTTCTTGACTTTCGGAATTTCCGACAACATTTGTGGGACCGTGTGTATGCAAGACAAGTTTGAGCCAACATCCGTCTGAAATAAATCCAGGATTTTGTTGTCAGAATGTCCGATCGTCTGTACGCGGCATTAGGCTCGGTTCACACCTAAGACGGATCCGTCTCACAGCAGGGGTCCGGTGTGTGCTGCTTCACCGTTTCAGGTCCGATTTCAGCCCGAATTTTGGGCTGAATTCGCACCTGAAACGGACCAAAAGACGCACATCCTTTTTCTGCAAAACACACCGGACCTGCTGCAGAGATATGTGAACCGGCTCCATAGAGAGTCACTCAAAATCTCTTGCTATTGCGAATTGGATGCAGTGAACCCACATCCAATTCGCAATGGTGTGAACCCAGCCTAAAGACTCGTACACGTGATTGGATCGTTGGCCAACAAAACCGTGAAATTTTGTCCGAAGGGCGTTGGCCCAAACTTGTCTTGCATACAAACGGCACACAATTGTCGGCCAACAAATACGAACGTAGTGACGTACTTGCAATGTACACAGATCACCCAACCAGAGGGAAATGTTTTTTTCTCAACAAAAGTGTAGTTACTCTTTAACCGCTTGCCGACCACCCGCCGCCATTATGCTGCGGCAAGTCGGCACGATCCCGCGAACCATTGTAGCTATACATCAGTCCTTTTAAGCGGGATAGCAGGTTGCACTGTGGGGGTGCCGATGTGCGTGGCTGGTGGACGCAATGACCGCCGGCCACGCGCGATCGTGGGCACGAGAGGGAGAACAGGGACGTGTGCATGTGTAAACACACAAATCCCTGTTCTGTGAGGAGAAGTAGATCGTGTGTTCCTACTAGCTAGGAACAACAATCTGTCATTTCCTCCAGTCACTCCCATCCCCCTACAGTTAGAATCACTCCCTAGGGAACACACAATTGACCCCATGATCGCCCCCTAATGTTAACACCTTCCCTGCCAGTGACATTTTTGAAGTAATCAGTGCATTTTTATAGCACCGATCGCCGTATAGTTGTCAGTGGTCCCAAAAATGTGTCAAAAGTGTCCAATTTGTCCGCCGCAGTATCGCAGTCCCGATAAAAACCGCAGATCGCCGCCATTACTAGTAGAAAAAATAAATAATTATAAAAATGCTATAAATCTTTTCCCTATTTTGTACATGCTATAACTTTTGCACAACCAATCAATATGAGGTTATTGCGATTTTTTTAACCAAAAATATGTAGAAGAATACATATCGGCCTAAACTGAGGAAAAAATTTTTTTTTTTTTTAAATGTGGGATATTTATTATAGCAAAAAGTAAAAGATATTGTGTTTTTTCAAAATTGTCGCTGTTCTTTTGTTTATATCGCAAAAAATAAAATCTGCAGAGGTGATCAAATACCACCAAAAGAAAGCTCTATTTGTGGGGAAAAAAAGGACGCAAATTTCGTTTGGGTACAGCATCGCAAGACCGCGCAACTGTCAGTTAAAGTGACGCAGTGCCAAATTGTAAAAAGTGCTCTGGTCAGGAAGGGTGTAAAATCTTCCGGGGCTGAAGCGGCTAAAGAGGTATTGCAGTCGGCTGACATAATTTATAATAAAAACATATTTTTCATTGTGAAGCTTCCCTCCAACCACTTTGCATAATATTTTATATATACTGTGATTTTGTACTTGCCAAATATCCTACAGAAATCTCCCTCCACTGAGTCTGGCTGCAGCCATTTTAACTGTGGGCAGCTGAAGCTGCTGCCTGTTCACTTCCTGGATTTACACACAGAGGCACACCCCCATCTCTGCAGCTCTCATTGGCCCTCTTATGACTCAGCTCCCCTCCCTTCCTGGCAAACTGTCACGAGAGAGAGAGACCTGCACGTGATGTCATAAGCCTAGGCTAATGACCAGACAAGAAACAGGAAGTGGGCTGTATAAGGTATTTACCGGCAGAAAAAAAATGTTTTGCTATCCAAAGTTAAAACAACAAGGGCAGAAGATTTACTAGATGGAAAGTTCAAAAAAATGACTGAAGGTCCGCTTTAATATCCAAAATGCAGTATTCACCTATATAAAAAATATAAGAATAATATATGTTTTTTTAATTTTTTTTTTCAATTAAAAAAACTTAAGTCTGAATAAAAAATAATATAAATAAAAAAGCAATCAGCGCAGTCCTTTTTAAAGTGTGAATATGACCAAAAAATGATTCAGATATTGT
The DNA here is from genome assembly GCA_037952925.1 of Lithobates clamitans. Taxonomy (NCBI): domain Eukaryota; kingdom Metazoa; phylum Chordata; class Amphibia; order Anura; family Ranidae; genus Lithobates; species Lithobates clamitans. Next base: position 1,623,238 of record JBBGZY010002376.1, on the reverse strand, counting down.
CGCTAAACATCGACAGTGCTTTTACCACACTTCACATAAATACACAAAACAAAGATGTAGCGAAAAAAAATGTGCAAATGCCATTATGTAACAAAAACTCCACTTCTCCCTCTTAAATAAATATAGCTTTAGGGTTTTACAATATTAGGAGTACAGCACTACAACCTAGGGGAGTGTTATATAGAGTATTTGTAGGGAATGACAATGCAGCAATATGTATCTAAGAACATTTTATCTTATATACAGTATAAATACCTAAAAACATAAGTGTCTTTGTTAGCCAACTAGTTTGATTCTATTTCTTTTATACAAATACAAGAATCTTTTGCTATGAACATCACAGACACCCTCTTTACAAGTACTCATAGACATGGAGCTCATCATATTTCCGATTCATGAGAGATGCACATAAAAAATGGTATATAATGGATTATTGGGTACAATGTTATAAATTATGAAAGGTCCATGGTGACTAATAAATGTACCACACAATGGAATGTGCATTACAGATGAAGGGTTGCTGATTTACGTAGACAGCTGACGTTAGTACATAATATTATAGAGCAGGATTTTGTCTTAGAGATTAAATGGCATCTGTCACATTTGCAATATGTTACTATTTGACCAGTTTAGTGCCAGTTATGACATTTTCCAATTTGCTGTTGGTGCTAAAAAAAAAAAAAAAAAAAAACAAACAAAAAAAAAACCTATTCTTTGCCCTAGCCTAGAATAAGCCTGCCCTATTCTAGGCCAGCCTTTGGCAACCCCCTTTACCACTGAGGTTAGGTATCGTTAAAATATTTTTCATGTCTTAGGGAACCCCTGCTAAAAAAAAAATGGGTTCAATGTCAAAATGCTCCTACATTGATGGTTAGTGGGAAGAATGCCCCCCTTCCAGTAGTGGTCAGAATTCTACCATTTCAGACAGTTAAAAGGTTATTGGTAGCATGTTGCTGGCTTCACCAAGTTGTGTTGGACCTGGAATTACGCAGGTACCATCAGATGGGAGGTCAATCAGCCACAGCTCAAGGAACCCTTAGCAACCTCTGGAGGAACCCCGAAATTCCACAGATCTCTGGTTGAGAATGAATGTTCTAGGCTTTCTGGCCTACGGTGTCCATCTCCGGACATTACTCCAACACAGCAGGTAGACTTTATGAAGCATGTTCTAAATGGACACAGGCCATGTGTCTCTATGGCAAGAGGTAGCTCTTTATAAGGTAGTTGGCCTTATAACATGTTTGCAAATTTCATAACTTGATTAAAGCTTAGCTTCAGTCAAAGGTTTTTTTTTTTTTATAATGGACACATGGTCAGAGTTCAAGTGATACCCTTTGTTGGCCAACCTATGTTAATGAAGATGCAAGCTTTTGGGATAACTTCGAACCCTTCTACAGGCTTTTAAACTTTTATGTTATGCATAAAATGTATAAAGCCCGAAGAAGAGATCTAAGACATCCCAACACCTTGTATCTTTAAAGTGGAAATCCAATCTAAGCGTAAAACTGCTCCCACCCCCATTCTAAGCTTTACACTTCCTAAGATGTCTATACTTACCTATTTTAAAGGCGCTTCATGATACCCCCAGTGGCCGACTTCAGTGAAGAGGAGAGATCACCAACAACGGCTGCAATGCCTAGGCGGTGACGTCACCCATAGGCTTACTATTGTCGGCTGTCCCTCATCTACACTGAAGCTGCCGCTGGGAGCTGATCATGTGACCAGACCGGGGTGCCCTCAGAACAGGTAAGTATTCACATTTTTCCTTTATAGGGTAGTTAGTATAGGGCTTAGAATGGGAGTGGAAGCAGGTTTAAGCTTAGATAGTATTTGACTGGACTTCTACTTTAATATAGTAAATTAGCCAATAAAGGGGACCACCTGAACTGGAATTAGAGCCTGACACAAATTATTCTTGAAAACATTACTTCCCCTCTCCTCCTACCCTTGCAGCTTAACCTGTGTAAAAAAAAGATGTGTATACATACTTTGTTCCAATCCAGTCATGTAATCCTGCAGCTCCTTCTCCCCTTTGCCAGTGAGTGGGTGAGGAGCGAGCGCCAACAATGGCTGGGCCATGGGAACCTATGGGTGATGTCATGGCTCCGAAATTACAAGCCACGACAAGTGCTCTGTGACACGAGGAAGCTGCAGCTGCAAGATCACATGATCAGAACAGACCAGGATAAAATACCCACAAGATGGGTAGGAAAGGGGGGGGGATTTTTAAGAATAGTTAAAGTTTCCACTTTAAACTCCAAACTTTCTGCATGAATCAATGGCCAACATAATAAAATACTCAACTACTACTTAGTTATGTGTAGACAGTGAAAGTGTTAAAATTCCTGTAAAGCTTCTATTTCTGTCTGTGACCCCCCCCCCCCCCATTAGGGAAAATTTCTCTCTTTTCCTACCCCTGTGATGTCAATTCAACATGGGAAGATGTGTAATTGTCATTAGGATAGAAAGTCACGGACATCAATGAACTAATTTTCAGAAGTTCTGATCATTCCCTAGTCTACCAAAATTACTGTGTGTTTTTGAATCCCCATTGAAGAGATTTTTCATCAGTTCCTGTCCTGACAGGAAGTGACGGAATGCCCCCCAATAGGGACACACACATCAATAAATATCTTAGAGAGGCTCTTGCACTTTTCTACTCCATCCAAAATAAAAGAAAATGTTTTGCTATATTCGGCTTTAATAGTGACTGAACCAGTAAAGTAATAACATATTTTAAAAAGTGAAGGTTTGTTGCTGAAAGTGCTTATGATGCTTCAGATTGGTTGGTGCTACATGCCAATTGGAGAGATAGTCGTGGTTATTGCCATGTAATAATGCTCTCTAGAAGCCTTTGTCAGCCAGGGTTCTGTTGAACCCTAAGGTTCCTCCAGAGGTTTTTACTTCAATACAGACTTGGAGCACTGCTCAAATCCAGGGACTATGATTGCATGAACCATAGGAATGAGGGGGTGCAGGCGTATCAGTGTGCTCCTCCAGAGCAGTGTATGCAGTTAGTGAAAACAGGCTCGGCTCTCCCGACCAGCCAGTGTGACACAAGAGCATGCAGCGGTCTCAGCCTACATGTCTTTGCCAAGAAACCACGCCCCCCTGAAACGTTTTGCCCAGCCAACCGGGGCTTAGTCATGGGTTGATGGGGTTCTTTGAGCATTGAGCAACTTTTGCTTCTCGTATATATAACCACTGACACCAATGATCTTTTTAGCTATCTGCAAAGGGGGATTCTTACTACTGACCAACAATGTAAAGGGGAATTCTTCTCATTGACCATGAGGCTAATGTACCCAAAGCTGTGGCTATAGTAATTATTGGCAGTAGCGCAAGGGAATCCTATTGATGTTATCCCCTTGGAGTGGTGCCCCAGGGGCTCCAGAAAAACAATATGGGTTTTGGAACCCCACTGAGTTTCACTGGCACTAGGTCACTTCACTACTGCTTTTCTGGCACTACACTTATTGAGCAGGCCTTTTGGAGAGCTTAGAACAATTTTTATACTGGCTAAAAGGCCACCATGTTTATTGCACCTGGCAAGTTTTAATAATTTTTCACTATTTATGCACAAGCCCTTACATTGCACGTGTGGTTTGTCTTTTTTTCATTTCACAGAAAGTGAGAGGACATAGGTTTATTGGGGTCTGCCATGATGTGGCCTTCACAGGTCTTTTTCCTCTCCCCAACTGGGAGTCTCTCTTTGGGAGAGCCCTCACCTAGTACTTAGAGGCATCAGCTGATCCCTAAGGATTGGTGTCCACTTGGTTTTAGCCAGGTGGACTACAGTGCCTTGCCCATGTCAAGAGCCTTGCATCTGGGGGGTGGTTTAGGGATCGGGGCCTTTCTTATTCAGAAGTTGGGCCATGCTTAATTGTGTGCTGTGTGAAAGAGTGGTGGCCTATCCATTGGGGGTGCAAGGGCGCTGCCCCCCCTATCCATGGGTCTGGCCCCCTGGTCTACATGCAGGGTGCCAGATGCATGGATTCCAATCAGGTTTTTTTTTTTGAAGCGGGTGATTAGAGCCAGAGGCTCTAATAGGCTTCCAAAAAGGGTGGGCTCGGGGCGCAGAGCACTGCGCCCGAAGCCCATCCAGTTGTGCGACAATAGCAAATAAATATTCGCTATTGTAACACTGATTATCCCCCCGGCCAATCAGGAAGGGGTTTTTGAGAACTGTCAACCGGTTGGCTGAAGGGAGATCCAATTGGATTGGCTGCCAGGAGAAGGAGGGAGGAGACGCAGGGGAACCGAAAAAGCAGCCCAGAGAGAAGCCGCCACCATCCAGTGCGCTGCCTGCAAGATGGGGTAAGTATGGTTTCCCGACTGACTGGGGAGGGGGTGGGTGACCCCCGTGACCGTCAGACCACCGGGGGGTGGCGGACGGGTGGATTGTTTGCCACCCCCCCCAAAAAAAAAAAAAACCACACCAGCCGCCACTGCATTGAACCTTTATAATAATAAAAAAAAACCTAATTTCAAGGGTCCCTCAATGCAAAAAGATTAATAAAGGCTACTCTGCAGTATGCAATACAGGCCATTCATCCCTATAATTTGGGAGCCACTGCAAAAAAACAACATCTGAAATTCATTGGTTCAAACCCACTGCTGTGTTGTATAAAGGGCTCAGGCATTGTTTGGAGAATGAGCGAATATTGGAATGTTTCATTACAACAGCTCTCGTATGGTCAGCATTACAGAAGAAAGTAAATCTGTCAGTTTGTTGTACATATACAAAGCCATCAGTAGGAAACAATAGACTTTTAATTTTTTACAATGTGAGGTTTAAACCCAACCTCAGGCAAATTACATTTTGTTTTGGAAAGAGCAGGGAAGAATTTCTATCAGATTTTTTTTTTTCATGGGTACATACGTAAGAGGCACTAGATCTTCTATTATTAAAGTGGAGTTCCACCCACTTTTACAACTCTTCAGCATCCCTCACTAAACTGTGCACTGTAAACAAATTGGATATTTTTTTATTTTTTTTCTCAGCACCTACTGTATATCTGCTGTGTTCATTTTTCACTTCCTCCTCCCTGGCCGCGGCCCATCGCATCATTTCCTGTTTGCAATGCCTTCTGGGAAGGAGCGGCAACTTCCTCTGAAACTGCCGTTGCTATGGAAACCTGACCTGAAACCTATTACATTGCTTGTGCTGCACTGAGCATGTGGGGCGGCAACTTCCTCTGAAACTGCCGTTGCTATGGGAACCTGACCTGAAACCTATTACACTGCTTGTGCTGCACTGAGCATGTGCGAGATCTGCAAGGATGATTTTCAGGAAGAAATACAGTCTGGCTTCAGATGCCCACACTTAAGATGGCCACGGCCTGCTGTAAGTTTATAAAATAACAAACTACTGCTATAAACTAACAAAACAGACCTTAGTTTACAGACTAACTTTAATAGAATACATTAAGCTTGTGTATTATAGGGGTATTTTTATTTAAAAAGTATAATTTTGGCCGGAACACCACTTTAATATCCAGTGTTGAAAAAAACTGACTTATTGATTCAGCTACCTTGCTTTGGCGAGGCCGCTCACATATACCAGAACACCACTAAAGGTAGAGGGGGGTCTTGAAAGTCCAATAATATAGAAAGCACTATGGGCTTCACACCAATGGTCAAAGAGTCCTAAAAAAATTTTTTTATTAAATAATCAGTAGAAAGCCAACACGTTTCAGGGGTTTAGGCACTCCCTTCAACTACAACACAAGTGAGAAAATGTAAAAGTTCATATGAAATATAAAATTAATGTTATGGAAAATCTATTGTAAATGAATCTGTTTTACAACAGTGAATAGATAAAACATATTATAAGTTTTATATTTCATACAAACTTTTATATTTTCTCACTTGTGTTGTAGCTCTGAAGGAAGGCCCAGAGCTATGAAAGAAATTAATTAAGCACAGGGCTTACATGACAAGGTAGAAGGGAAACCAGGCAGCGTAGAGTTAAAGGTTTTAAAGTGGGAAGAAGGTAATTATACTTACTGGATTGGCTGAGGAGAATGGGGGAGATGCAGAAGAGTGTAGAAGGATAGCGTGCAGGGAGTAGTTTGATGGAATCAGTTGATGAGTTGAAGATATTGGATCCCTTATGTTTTTTAGGTAGGCATGGGGTTGGGTGTAGTTTATAGTGGGTGTTTTTGCTGGTTTGTGGTCCTTGATTGGGTTGAAATCTGTTGTTTTGGGAAAAGGTGAGGACCGATCTGTTGGTATGGTGTCCTCTAGTTGGGTGTAGTCGAATAATGGTGACTAGGTAGTGGTAGACCTGTAAGGTGTCTGAGGCCAGAGGTTATTGGTATAGGTGACCTCTGATCTCTCATGGTCATGTAAGGAAAATGTCTGAGTCTCGAAGGTCATTGGCTTTTTTTTTTTTTTTTTGTGGTTATCTAATAAAATGTAATTTTGGACTCTCTGAACAGTGGCGTGACACCCTGCCATTACTGCTTTCTATATAGTTGAGGTTTTATTTCTGCCTGGCTCCTTTAAGTACATTTTCCTTCACTTTCTGTCATTGTGATGCCTGTCCAAGAAATGGGAGATCGGTTGTCAGTGAAACAGGAAGTCACAGACAGCAATAAAGTAAGATGTACCAATCCTTCCTCTCTTCCCCTCTAATAAAAATGTGCTTTTGTGTTTGTTTGTCCCCCTATTGGAGAGATCGCCCATTGAGAAATACCCAAGTTGGGACACAGATAGTTATCCCTGACAGTGGTCCTAACCCTTCCATACTCTATTCAAAGCTAAAACTAAAGTTTTTTGCCAGTCTTTTTATATTTAAGCTTCACAGTTAACATTATTTACATGGCAATTCCAGAAACTGAGGAATATAGGTTGTGGAACAGAAAGGCCACCCATACAAGTAAGATGATCATCAAATGTTCCAACTGGAAATGATTGTATATCGATATACACAGCACAACAAATGCAGACACCTCTATACTGACCAAACCTTAAGGGTCATTCTGTTTTACAGCTCCTATAACTCATTCACCTATTTTCATGGCTCAGATTGATCTTATGGACCAGATAGATTTATCCAGGAGTCTTTACTCTGAATCCAGTAGACACATTGATAACTGCTACATTTCTGATGAAGCAGGATTGTTTTGCCCCTGAAATGCGTTGGCAGCCTTCTTTTTTATACTATCTACTATGGGATTACTAAAATACTCATTTGTTTGGTGCCCCTTCTGGTTAAACTACATTTAGACTTCTCAGGTTGGGTGACCTCTGTCCCTGGGGGCCCCCCTGCTATGTGCAAAGTTGCCGTACCTAAACCTATTGGAATAAATCAAGAACCCTTTTTTACCAAGCTGAAGATCCATATCCAGTACCTTGCTCCCATCTTTTGTTTAATCCTTATGGCAGACTTCCAGGATCATTCAGACCTTGATGTCCAGGCACGTTGTGTTAACTTGGTTTTTTTTGCACATTACCACGTATTGTATTAATGCAGTCAATTTGAATGGATCAGCTGGCAATGTACCAAATGCTTGAAAATTTGACATGCACCATTACTTTGTGTTGTGGTGTACTGCAATGCATGTGTGCTGGACAGGGCTGTGGATATGGGGGTACCACCAGTCCTCCTGTATGGGGCCTGGGCCTGAAGGGGGGCCCAGGCAGCAGGATGAATTGGATGTGGGCAGGGAGGGTGAATGGCAGAGCGGGGGGGATTACTGGAACGGATCCCCAGTATGGCTCTCTCTGCAGCAGCTGAAATCTGGCTTCTTCTCCTCCCCCTCCTGTTGGCTGCAGAGAGAGAGCTATACTGGGGATCGGTTCCAGTAATTGTCCCTGCCATACTAAATACCCCTCATATGCACTATATGTTTCCCACTGCTGCCCCACCCCCCCCTTCTGTATCCCCCCCTACTCCCGCAGTGCTGCTAAACTTGCCTTAGTGCATTGGGTGCCATATATGTGCTTTAACGTGGGTTGCAGAACGCGAATGTTACTGCAACACACCAAGGCAAAAAAAGTGTGTTCTGGCCCAGCAGAAATGCGACCATCTACACCTGGGTGTCTGCTCTGAGCATAAAAATGTGACCCAAATGATCATTCATGTCTATTGGATGATGTCTATGTCTACCCTACCATTATTTGGAGTGGAGTGGCGAAGATAAGCTCTCTGCTTGGGTAGAGACTGGGTGTGCAAAGAGGAAAGCGGCAAAAGCAGAACCAAGGCTTCTTAGCAGAACTTTAAGCACTTTACTCCTTGCGCACCCAGCAACATAAACAGATGTTCCAACCCTTCCTAACTTCTCACATAAAAGGGCTTGTCATGTGGTCCCTGTTGGACAGCATCCGATCACTCCCTGTCCCAATGACACAACTGGAAGTGAATGGAAAGTTTTGGCTGGAGTTCCACTTTCAAGAGAAGCTTATATTACCGTCCTTAGAAGCTGATGAGAAGAATAAAGGAACTATAGGAGATAGATTAGAGGAAGAAACAAAAAATACATGTGAATTATCTTTTCAGTTTCTCCAATTATTCTGTAACCCCCATTGTGTTCAGCTGAGATTCATAGAAAAGAGAAGGAGCTACAAAGAGTAACCTGGGAGAGAAGAACTGTTGATGGACTAGTCACTAGTTTCTGTCTGTTCTCTACCTCTGTGGGCTCGTTTCATACATGTGGCAGTCCTTGCCGCTGCTCAGAGGCGTTTGCCAGGTGATGAAGAGGCAATATGTTTCCTCCTCACCACCTGCTTCAACCCTCAAGATGCTCAACCACAGAGCTGCAACTGAATGCATTGCACATAGTCCATTCAAAGTGGCTCCTGCCAAATCCGACATGCCATTTCATTTTTTGCTGTGGCTGCAAAGTGTGGTATGAAAGGGGCATGGCCATGGCAAGGCACAGCCCTAAGCGCCCGCATGCCCCTGTTTAATTGGGCTGCTTATACACCCTTCCAATGAGAATGCATTAAGCGCCTGAGAACCACTTTGGTGTGAAAAATGACTATTGCTCCCCGTTTAATTGCGTTTTTACCTTACGTGATGTGTGTTATGGGTTATCATTTTCTGTAACCCAGTTTTGGATTCCCAAAGTGCAACAACTCCCAATATGAAAAATCCCATTATTCTCAAACAGCCCTGTTCACACTTGAGTGTTTTGTTGCTTATTGACTGTCGCGTGAAGGTTCTTTTTTTTTTTTGAGGAAGAATCTTGCGTTTTTTGATTTTGGGTCCTGTTTACACTTGAGCAATTTGAGGTGTGATTTGAAGCTTCACCAGAACGTTTCAATGCTTGACATTGGGATTTCCTTTTGTCAGCACCTGGATCACCTGCTGGTGGACACCGGAACTACAACCTTCTTCTCTGGGAAGTACAGTGCCACCAGCAGGTAATCCACCTTTATTCTCAATGGTGCCCATTAACACCTGATCATAGTGTCGCTTGAAAAAGTACATGAGCCTCTTTTAGGTTACAGTCATGCACTTTAACCCCAATAAACTTCAATAGGAGCATCTGAAAATGTGGAAATGTAGGCAGAAATGCACGTTTTCTTGCCCAGTAACTAGCATTCCATTGGCTTAAAATAATTTTTTTTAAAAATCACTTACGCCTGAAACGTGAACAAAGAACATCTGTTCAAAAATCTAAAAAAAAATCCAAAACAACCAAAGACATTTAGCATTCAGCTGCAGTGTGAATGGAGCCTTACTGGAAGCACCTGAAAATGGGCAGCTTTCAGTCTTTCCTATTTATGTCTCTGGCGCCAAAAAAATGCGCAATTCTGTTCCTGTACTGCAAGTTGCAAATACAATTGCGCTAGAAAAAAATCTCTCTAAATCGGCTGGCTAAGCTCATGTGTAAATGGGGGCTTAGATCCCAATCCAAGGGATAAAAAAATGTGTCTTGCTGCACAAATGATTGGGAATTGTAAAACTGAATGTGATCGTGAAGCACATTATTAAAGCCTTTGCAAGCAGAACATTTTTTTTATACTGGTGTAGACATACACAGATTCTGTCCGCTTTTTGTATGGCCCCTCTCTCTTCCCGGCAGCCTTTAAGAAGACCGGTGCCATTCCAACATAATCCCTCCACACCATAATTTTTAGAACTGCGATGGCAACATGCATACAGGATGGAAGAATCGCGATGAAAAGATGATTAAAAAAAAAAAAGAAGAACAAAAGCCTTCCTTTGCTACTTTTCTCCTCTGCAGCATCACATCTAATGCAACGTCCACTTTAAGGGGTATATTAAAATAAAAATAAAAAATTGCAGAGCTATTAATCCTGCATGTACATTTGTTCTATGCAAATGTCGGCAAAATTTTATCTATTTTCTCTCCAGGTCAGGTGTTCTTTGATTATAGGAGAAGCAAGAATCGGTAAAATAACACATTATGGCCACTAGATGGGGCTGACGACTGAAATAAGTATTGTATTAATTTACCATGATCTTCAGCTCCATCTCGTGGCCATAATATGAAAATGCCTGATTTACTCTATACTTATGAATGAAGAACTCCAAACCAGGAGAGAAAATAGCCTAGTTACATTTGATTTTGCCTCCATTTGCACAAAATGAATGTACAGGCAGTTTTGTAGGACGAATAGCTCTGCAGATCTTTTTTTATAAATGCACCCCTAAAGCGGTACCCTGAAGTATACCATGCTATGGGGTGTTAGATTCCAGATTAGGCACAGCTGTGGTTAGTATACCTAGGCATTGCAGGTAAGGGGTATGGTATATTAATGGTGTATTAGGAATTAGGGGCAATGTATTAGGTATTAGGCTAAGTCGCGTTTAGTAAATAGTTAATTATAGGTTAGGGAATATCACTGACTTACTTGAGACTGCTGGGGGAGGTTCAGAAAGTTGCTGTCTCGTGATCCAATTGTGACAAACCTGTTGGACCCGGCGGGGGGAGGCGCTGAGAATGCTACACAACAACACAACACAGCGACACGATGTGACACGGCAACACCATGGGATGGGGCAAAAAAAAACAATGGAGCAGCACAATAAAACAACACAGTGACAAGATAAAAAAAACAACAATGATAGCAACAAAAGCATGCAGCAAAGCCACGAGACAATAAAAAAAAAAACACAAAAAAAAAAAAAAAAAAACACAAAATGTCATGTTCAGGACAAATGGTAATGCAGTTACACATGGTATGTAACACAGAAATGACGGGTCAATTGTAACACATGCGCACACAATAACACATGGGGAAAAAGAGAGAGAAAGAGATAAGCAATCAGACACAAAACCAAATACATCACAACTCCCCCTACACAAACACACACAGATCTACACCCGAGACGTGTGTATACAGCTACCAGCGCGTCCCCCCCCACTACGTGTGTGTCTGACTTCCCCCGGATACACAGGCGGTATCCTACATCTATTACACCATACAACCTAATATGTTCTGCTCATTTCCCCTTAATCCGTAAAAAACGAGCAGTGATGTTCAGCTATCTACAGGAGCCAATCAGAAATAGCGAAATCAGCTTTGGGGCCTAGTTGCTCTAAAGCTGGCCATACAGGGTGTGAATCGCCCAAAATTTGAGCCATAGGTGGTTGAGTCGGCACCTTTAGACCCGCCGTCCTTTGATCTGCAGTCAACCAGCTGCAGTTGCTGTTCAGGTATTCTGACAGGTGCCCTGCTGTCAGTATACAAAAGCCAGCAGCGGGAGAGTCGTCCATCCACTGTTCACCCTGCAAAACTGCATGTACATAAAGCAGAAATATAGACAACATATTTTTTTCATTTTTGATAGAGTAAGGGAGGGTTAAAACTAGAGTCGCACCAATACTGGTATCGGTGCCAATACCGAGTATTTTTACGAGTACTCCTCAAAATGCTCCGATACTTGAACCCGATACCTTTGCAGTGTGATTTGAGCCCGTTCATTCATTTTGTACCGCCTGTGTATCCGGGGTAGTCAGAAACTGCAAAGAATTGCATGCGATTTGAACAGAAATGCGGTGCGATTCCTGTCGCATGCGGTTCCCCGCACCGCTCCACCGCAAAGGTATTGGTACTAGTTATCGGTGAGTACTTAAACAAAAGTGTCGATACTCATACTTGCCGATAAAAATCTGTATCGTTGCAACCATAGTTATAACCCGTCAGATTTTTTTTTCGCCATCTGTGTCCCATTGTGGAGATTTCCCTTCACTTCCTGTCTCATAGCCAAACAGGAAGTGAGAGGAAATCCCTGCAAATTAGGGGAATCCTTTGGGGGCACCCCAGGTCCCCATTGGAAGATTTCCCCTCTATTTCTTTTCTGGGGACAACCCAAAATTTGGGATTTATTCTTACTTTCACTTTCAATGATAATGGTAAACAGGACAAATAGAGAAGGTAAATCTTCCTAATGGTGACACAGACAACAATAAAAACTGACAGTGGTTTGAATCCTTCTCCACTCTATCAAAACAAAAAAAAGGTTTGCCTTTAGTTATACATTCATTCTGTGTGAATACTGACAAAATTGAATATTACTAAGCTATTTTAATTAAAATGCTCTTCATTCGTAGCGTGAATCAAAATACTGTATTATGGCCATTCGATTTCGTTATAAAATATCAAACACTAACTTCCTATGATGGGCCACTAGATGGAGCTGATGACACCTCTTTATTTACCTATGATCATCAGCTCCATCTAGTGGCTATAAAGTTGTAATTCCCTGATCCACACTATTCTTATGAATGAAGAACATCAGACCTGGAGGGAAAGGAGCCTAGTAACATTCAATTATGCCTGCATTTACACAGAAAAAAAATTAACAGATGCAGTTTTGCAGGACGAACAGCAATTTGTTTTCATAAATACACCCTTACGAGTGTATGGCCAGCCGAAGCTACTAACTCATTTCTGATTGGTTGTTGTGGGTTACTGCACAATTAAGATTTTTTTTTTTGCTCTTCACAAACTTTGCTCTGTGTGTCCTGTTGTCTTTTCCAATTAGATTTCAATACAAATATTCTGCAAAATAGTGAACACCCTTTGTGCTATTTCCTGTAAAATGTAAAAAAATTCAAGTGTAAACTAACATTACATGGCTGCTTTTTGGGTTAATAGTTCAACATGCTGGGACCCCCAGCAACAGATCGTATTCAACATCTATCAGCTTATAATGAGTAAGGCCTCCTGCACATGGGTGACAAGGTAAAATTTGGGCATATTTCCCTGTCTGGGAGCCACAGGTGCTGCGTACATCCAGACTGTTTGCTGTTGGGTGTAGATTCTCTGCTGTTGGATGTAGACTGTCTGCTGTTGGGTGTAGATTGTCTGCTGTTGGGTGTAGACTGTCTGCTGTTGGATGTAGATTGTCTGCTGTTGGATGTAGACTGTCTGCTGTTGGATGTAGATTGTCTGCTGTTGGATGTAGACTGTCTGCTGTTGGGTGTAGACTGTCTGCTGTTGGATGTAGATTGTCTGCTGTTGGGTGTAGACTGTCTGCTGTTGGATGTAGATTGTCTGCTGTTGGATGTAGACTGTCTGCTGTTGGGTGTAGACTGTCTGCAGTTGGGTGTAGACTGTCTACTGTTGGATGTGTGCAAATGGGAAAATCCGGACAGCCGCACTCCAGGAAATTATAATCCAAACTTCTTTATTTTAAAATCAGGAACATGTCATACAGTACATCAAAGGCAGAGTGTACAGACAGGCAGCTTACGCGTTTTGCACTATATCAAGTGCTTACTCATAGCTCATGAGCTATGAGTAAGCACTTGATATAGTGCGAAATGCGTAAGCTGCCTGTCTGTACACTCTGCCTTTGATGTACTGTATGACATGTTCCTGATTTTAAAATAAAGAAGTTTGGATTATAACTTCCTGGAGTGCGGCTGTCCGGATTTTCCCATTTGCACACAGCCTTTACTAGCATTAGCCAGCACCTGGGGCTCTTTGTTCCTGGAGACCAACAGCCAGTTCATACCTGGACAGATTCACCCTAGTGCGGGGACAACATCCGCATCGCCTTTGTATTCCGGACTGTCTACTGTTGGATGTAGACTGTCTGCTGTTGGGTGTAGATTGTCTGTTGTTGGGTGTACATTGTCTGCTATTGGGTGTAGACTGTCTGCTGTTGGATGTAGATGGTCTACTGTTGGATGTAGACTGTCTGCTGTTGGGTGTAGACTGTCTGCTGTTGGGTGACTGTCTGTTGTTGGATGTAGACTGTCTGCTGTTGGGTGTAGATTATCTGCTGTTGATTGTAGACTGTCTGTTGTTGGATGTAGACTGTCTGCTGTTGGGTGTAGACTGTCTGCTGTTGGGTGTAGACTGTCTGCTGTTGGGTGACTGTCTGTTGTTGGATGTAGACTGTCTGCTGTTGGGTGTAGATTATCTGCTGTTGATTGTAGACTGTCTGTTGTTGGATGTAGACTGTCTGTTGTTGGGTGTAGATTGTCTGCTTTAGGTGTAGACTGTCTGCTGTTGGGTGTAGACTGTCTGCTGTTGGGTGTAGACTGTCTGCTGTTGGATGTAGACTGTCTGCTGTTGGGTGTATATTGTCTGCTGTTGGGTGTAGACTGTATGCTGTTGGATGTAGACTGTCTGCTGTTGGGTGTAGATTGTCTGCTGTTGGGTGTAGATAGTCTGCTGTTGGATGTAGACTGTCTGCGGTTGGGTGTAGACTGTCTGCTGTTGGGTGACTGTCTGTTGTTGGATGTAGACTGTCTGCTGTTGGGTGTAGATTATCTGCTGTTGATTGTAGACTGTCTGTTGTTGGATGTAGACTGTCTGTTGTTGGGTGTAGATTGTCTGCTTTAGGTGTAGACTGTCTGCTGTTGGGTGTAGACTGTCTGCTGTTGGGTGTAGACTGTCTGCTGTTGGATGTAGACTGTCTGCTGTTGGGTGTATATTGTCTGCTGTTGGGTGTAGACTGTATGCTGTTGGATGTAGACTGTCTGCTGTTGGGTGTAGATTGTCTGCTGTTGGGTGTAGATAGTCTGCTGTTGGATGTAGACTGTCTGCGGTTGGATGTAGACTGTCTGCTGTTGGATGCAGACTGTCTGCTGTTGGGTGTAGATTCTCTGCTGTTGGATGTAGACTGTCTGCTGTTGGGTGTAGACTGTCTGCTGTTGGGTGTAGATTATCTGCTGTTGAGTGTAGACTGTCTGTTGTTGGATGTAGACTGTCTGCTGTTGGGTGTAGATTATCTGCTGTTGGGTGTAGACTGTCTGCTGTTAGGTGACTGTCTGTTGTTGGATGTAGACTGTCTGCTGCTGGGTGTAGATTGTCTGCTGTTGATTGTAGACTGTCTGTTGTTGGATGTAGACTGTCTGCTGTTGGGTGTAGACTGTCTACTGTTGGATGTAGACTGTCTGCTGTTGGGTGTAGTTTCCCTGCTGTTGGATGTAGACTGTCTGCTGTTGGATGTAGACTGTCTGCTGTTGGGTGTAGACTGTCTGCTGTTGGGTGTAGACTGTCTGCTGTTGGGTGACTGTTGTTGGATGTAGACTGTCTGCTGTTGGGTGTAGATTATCTGCTGTTGAGTGTAGACTGTCTGTTGTTGGGTGTAGACTGTCTGTTTTTGGGCGTAGATTGTCTGCTGTTAGGTGTAGACTGTCTGCTGTTGGGTGTAGACTGTCTGCTGTTGGGTGTAGACTGTCTGCTGTTGGATGTAGACTGTCTGCTGTTGGATGTAGACTGTCTGCTGTTGGGTGTAGACTGTCTGCTGTTGGGTGTAGACTGTCTGCTGTTGGATGTAGACTGTCTGCTGTTGGATGTAGACTGTCTGCTGTTGGGTGTAGACTGTCTGCTGTTGGGTGTAAACTATCTGCTGTTGGGTGTAGACTGTCTGCTGTTGGATGTAGATTGTCTGCTGTTGGATATAGACTGTCTGCTTTGGGTGTAGATTGTCTGCTGTTGGGTGTAGACTGTCTGCTGTTGGATGTAGACTGTCTGCTGTTGGGTGTAGGCTGTCTGCTGTTGGATGTAGACTATCTGCTGTTGGGTGTAGACTGTCTGCTGTTGGATGTAGATGGTCTACTGTTGGATGTAGACTGTCTGCTGTTGGGTGTAGTTTCCCTGCTGTTGGATGTAGACTGTCTGCTGTTGGATGTAGACTGTCTGCTGTTGGGTGTAGACTGTCTGCTGTTGGGTGTAGACTGTCTGCTTTTGGGTGACTGTTGTTGGATGTAGACTGTCTGCTGTTGGGTGTAGATTATCTGCTGTTGAGTGTAGACTGTCTGTTGTTGGGTGTAGACTGTCTGTTTTTGGGTGTAGATTGTCTGCTGTTAGATGTAGACTGTCTGCTGTTGGGTGTAGACTGTCTGCTGTTGGGTGTAGACTGTCTGCTGTTGGGTGTAGACTGTCTGCTGTTGGATGTAGACTGTCTGCTGTTGGGTGTAGACTGTATGCTGTTGGATGTAGATTGTCTGCTGTTGGGTGTAGATTGTCTGCTGTTGGGTGTAGATTGTCTGCTGTTGGATGTAGACTGTCTGCGGTTGGATGTAGACTGTCTGCTGTTGGATGCAGACTGTCTGCTGTTGGATGTAGACTGTCTGCTGTTGGGTGTAGATTCTCTGCTGTTGGATGTTGACTGTCTGCTGTTGGGTGTAGACTGTCTGCTGTTGGTGTAGACTGTCTGCTGTTGGGTGTAGATTATCTGCTGTTGAGTGTAGACTGTCTGTTGTTGGATGTAGACTGTCTGCTGTTGGGTGTAGATTATCTCCTGTTGAGTGTAGACTGCCTGTTGTTAGATGTAGACTGTCTGCTGTTGGGTGTAGACTGTCTGCTGTTGGATGTAGACTGTCTGCTGTTGGGTGTAGACTGTCTGCTGTTGGGTGTAGACTGTCTGCTGTTGGATGTAGACTGTCTGCTGTTGGATGTAGACTGTCTGCTGTTGGATGTAGACTGTCTGCTGTTGGGTGTAGACTGTCTGCTGTTGGGTGTAGACTGTCTGCTGTTGGGTGTAAACTATCTGCTGTTGGGTGTAGACTGTCTGCTGTTGGATGTAGATTGTCTGCTGTTGGATATAGACTGTCTGCTTTGGGTGTAGATTGTCTGCTGTTGGGTGTAGACTGTCTGCTGTTGGATGTAGACTGTCTGCTGTTGGGTGTAGACTGTCTGCTGTTGGATGTAGACTATCTGCTGTTGGGTGTAGACTGTCTGCTGTTGGGTGTAGAATGTCTGCTGTTGGGTGTAGACCATCTAGTGTTGGATGTAGATTGTCTGCTGTTGGGTGTAGACTGTCTGCTATTGGGTGTAGACTGCTGTTGGATGTAGACTGTCTGCTGTTGGATGTAGACTGTCTGCTGTTGGGTGTAGACTGTCTGCTGTTGTGTGTAGACTGTCTGTTGCTGCGCATGCGCATGTTCACGCAATTACATAGTATTGATTTCTATGGGCAGCTGTACTCAGCACCTGTGGCTCCCAGGCAGGGGAATACACCCAAATGTTACATTGTATGGCCCCAGGCACCCATGTTTATAAGGCTACAATGTATACTTTATGTTAAAGTATATCTAAAGGCAAGACTTGTATTTTTCTTTTTGGATAGTGTAGGGGAGCGTTAAAACTGCTGTTCGATTTTTTACAATCTGTGATGATTTTCCTTCACTTCCTGTCCTGTAGACTCAACAGGAAGTCAGAGTCTATATTTATAACACGAGGGATATCTCATTTTAGCTGTCACAGAAAAAAATGGCCCCTTTGGAAGAATTCACGTCTATCACTGTTCTAGTGGCAATTCAGAATTTTCTTTCCTGGAGAAATCAGTGATCATGACAATTAGGAAGAGTGAATCTTCTTAACAGAGACACAGCCAGCATAAAGAAAAAACTGGCACAGGTTCTAACCCCTCACCAGTCTATCCAAAACTTTACAAATAAATGTTGCCTTTAGTTATACTTTAAATTGATATAAGCTTTGCAGTAGCTCCCCCTGGTGCTGGTTATTGGAAACTAAAGATGTTTATTCCTGATACAACAGCTCCACCTGCTGCTGGATACAGGAAACTGAATGTGATTGCTCCTTATACAACAGCTCCACCTGCTGCTGGATACAGGAAACTAAATGTGTTTGCTCTTAATACAACTGCTCCGCCTGCTGCTGAATACGGGAAACTGAATGTGATTGCTCCTAATACAACAGCTCCACCTACTGCTAGATTCAGGAAACTGAATGTGATAGCTTCTAATACAACAGCTCCACCTACTGCTAGATTCAGGAAACTGAATGTGATAGCTTCTAATACAACAGCTCCACCTGCTGCTGGATATGGGAAACTGAATGTGATTGCTCTGAATACAACAGCTCCCCCTGCTGCAGGATATGGAAAACTGAATGTGACTGCTCCGAATATCCGAATACAACAGCTCCCCCTGCTGCTGGCTACTGAAAAACTAAAGGTGATTGCTCCCTAACTGATGCTTCCCCTGCCGGTGAACAATGATAACTCCTGATATAATGGCTTCACCTTTAGTTATACTTTACATTGATATAAGCTTTGCAGTAGCTCCCCCTGGTGCTGGTTATTGGAAACTAAAGATGTTTATTCCTGATACAACAGCTCCACCTACTGCTGGATACAGGAAACTGAATGTGATTGCTTCTAATACAACAGCTCCACCTGCTGCTGGATACGGGAAACTGAATGTGATTGCTTCTAATACAACAGCTCCACCTGCTGCTGGATATGGGAAACTGAATGTGATTGCTCTGTATACAACAGCTCCACCTGCTGCTGGATATGGGAAAGTGAATGTGATTGCTCTGAATACAACAGCTCCACCTGCTGCTGGATAAGGGAAACTGAATGTGATTGCTCTTAATACAACAGCTCCAGCTGCTGCTGGCTACTGAAAAACTAAAGGTGATTGCTTCCTAACTGATGCTCCCCCTGCTGGTGAACAATGATAACTCCTGATATAATGGCTTCACCTGCTCCTGGGAGGTAATTGCTCCCTGATGCAACAGCTCCTACTATTGTTGGCTCATGAAATCAATGCAATTGCCTATTGATACAAGAGCTGCTGTTACTGCTGGAAGCTGAGAGTGATTGCTCCCTGACATAACAGCTCCCCTTGCAGCTGGCTAATGGGAACTGAGGGTGTTTGCTACCTGATAAAACTGCATCCCCTTCTTTTGGCTTCCAGAAACTGAAAGTAATAACATCTTGATGGTGCACTTCCCTTTTCTGCTGGCTACACATAGGGGTCTATTTATTTAAAAAAAAAGTTACTTGACTTTCAGCTCCATCTAGTGGCTAAAATGCTGTATAGTATTTCATTTAGGTATTTCAGAAAACTGTAACACATTTTGGCCACTAGATGGAGCCGAATGCTGTATATTTTTTTCATTTAGGTATTTCAGAAAACTATAACACATTTTGGCCACTAGGTGGAGCTGACAATGATAGGAATGAATCTATTAGCGAAAATACTGCCCAAATTCATTGAGCATGCACAATAGTGTGTGACATTGGTCCAACAAATGTTTTATAAATAGACCCCCCTAAAGTGTATGTCAAACCAAAAAAAATTTTTTTAATAGAGTGGGGAACAATTAGAACACTAGTAAGGTTTTACTGCTTTCTAGGGCTCCATTATAAAGATTTATCCTCACTTCATGTCCTGCTTAAAAAACCACAAACAGAAATAAAAATGCTTTTCTGTAGAGAAGTGGATGAGGGCTGGACCCTTGTCTGTGACCTTGTTGCAGTCCTTCCATCACTTCCTGCCTGAGAAATGGTTGTCAACAGGACAGGAAGTGAGGGTAAATTTCTCTAATGGAGCCCCAATAGCAATAATCCTTCCCCAGACTATCCAAAACTAGAAAAAAAATCTTTTTTGGGGGGATTTTTTCCACTTTACCTGGTGCTGATAGCGTCTTTCTACAGAAGAGCTACATAAACGGGAAACTATAGTCTAATTTCTGTAAATTCACATTTTGATTTTTATCCCTCGGAAAGTACATTAGGACATGACATCACATCTAAACATAATTATCCACATTGTGCTTTAGGTTTCTGATTTTCAATGATCCCCCTCCAGTGGTGATCTGAACACCAGGGAATGTGATTAGCGTTTTGAACATCGGGGAATGTGATTAGCATTCCTGCTTAATGGCCACTAAGAAAAGCCCAGCTCAGCTAGCCTATTGTTTTAAGTTAAATCAGACCCAAGCCAAGACTTTCTATGTGACTGAGGAGCAGTGAAGCACAATCACTTTGTAGGAACTAAGCAGGAAGCAGAGCTGGCATATATACACATATGGCTATGCATGTACACTATATTGTCAAAAGTTTTGGGACGCCTGCCTTTACACGCACATGAACTTTAATGGCATCCCAGTCTTAGTCCGCAGGGTTCAACATTGAGTTGGCCCACCCTTTGCAGCTTCAACGCTTCTGGGAAGACTGTCCACAAGGTTTAGGAGTGTGTCTATGGGAATGTTTGACCATTCTAGAAGCACATTTGTTGGATGAGAAGGCCTGGCTTGCAGTCTCCACTCTAATTCATCTCAAAGGTGTTCTATCAGGCTGAAGTCAGGACTCTGTGCTTGCCAGTCAAGTTCCTCCACTCCAAACTCACTCATTCATGTCTTTAAGGACCTTGCTTTGTGCACCGGTGCGCAGTCATGTTGGAACAGAAAGGGGCCATCCCCAAACTGTTCCCACAAAGTTGGGAGCATGAAATTGTCCAAAATGTCTTGGTATGCTGATGCCTTAAGAGTTCCCTTCACTGGAACTAAGGGGCAAAACCCAACCCCTGAAAAACAACCCCCTACCATAATCCCCCCTCCACCAAATGATTTGGATCAGTGCACCAAGCAAGGTCCACAAAGACATGGATGAGCGAGTTTGGGGTGAAGTAACTTGACTGGCTTGCACAGAGTCCTGACCTCATCCCCACAGAACACCTTTGGGATGAATTAGAGGGGAGAATGCGAGCCAGGCCTTCTCGTCCAACATCAGTGCCTGACATCACAAATGAGCTTCTGGAAGAATGGTCAAACATTCCCATAGACACACTCCTAAACCTTGTGGACAGCCTTCCCAGAAGAGTTGAAGCTGTTATAGCTGCAAAGGGTGGGCCAACTCAATATTGAACCCTACGGACTAAGACTGGGATGCCATTAAAGTTCATGTGCGTGTAAAGGCAGACGTCACAATACTTTTGGTAATATAGTGTTTATTTGGAAGCTGAAATCTAAGCATTACTGCTTTATAAATAGACTACTTATATTTAACTGATCACAATCACATATATATTTTAAATATTGCAAAAATACTATAGTTTCCCTTTATAGGCTATAAACCTATCACACTAATGGAACAGATGGGGGTGTTTTTTTTTTTTAAATTGCAGAGCGATTAATTCATTCAATCTGTGCGAATGGGGCAAAATCTAATGTTACTTGGATATTTTCTCTCCAGGTTGAATGTCATTCATTAATATAGGATAGAGTGACTCAGAAAAATACTGCATTAGGACACCTAGATGGAGTTTATACTTATAGCCAATACATTTTTATTCAATGTGATTTTCAGCTCCATCTAGTGGCCATAGTATGTTATTTTTATGATTTACACAAAAATGAATAACATTTAACCTGGAGAGAAAATTACCTAATATAATTTGATTTTACCTTCATTCTCCTAGAACGAAAGCACATGCAGTTTCATAGGATGAATAGCTGTATGATCATTTTTTTGTTCATAAATACCCCCATAACGTTGCGGGATAACGTATAATGATGTGATTCAGTTGGTGCTACGAGCAGGGGACTCCCAGCACACATCAGAGACACTCAATGGCCATATGGTGCTATACAAAGTATATATATTGAATCTGCTATGGGTTCATTAATTTAGGATATGCTGAAGGTGTTAGGACCGTGGGCCTGTCTGTACATATACAACACTCAGCTCGGAAAAGCATCCATGGCTGTGCTTCTAGGTGGGAAATGAATCCTATCGTTAGATGGATTGTCAGCTCTTCTGTAGGCATTTATCATGTAGCATCCATGTTTACTAACATCAATTATTCTGGATATTTTAAAGACTGAAGGTGACTACTATCCAAATTTCAGAATAACGCAATATTATTGCCAAAATACAACCCAACAACAATTCATAAGAATGTAATGTGTGTGGTCAGCTTTATGTAGTTTAATTTTACACAAATTAGATTAAAGGCTTAATTTTAATATTCCTAAAATTGAAAATCCCATATCTGAATTTCTGGGTCCTGATCTTATTCTGAGTCTTGTCACCTTCCTTCTATTGGATTTGGGTGTCTCTATGGACATAATTGGGTCCCATATAGTTAACGGGCAGAGGACTCTATCATGGTTGGTCAGCTTCCACCAATGATAAAGGGAACCCAGGTTGGTACTAAGCCAATCCAGATAAGATAAGTGCTAAACAGTGGTCACCTCAAAGTCCTCGACTGGTTCAGTGTTGCAATAAAATTCTCTTTTATGGTGCTGCAGGGGTCCCTGAACTACCCTGACTTGCGGTTTCAGGTGGTCACTGGACCATTCATGAAACTTTCAACCATGGCTTTAACTTGGAGTGCAACCTTTCCTACACTTGTACTGAATTCCAGCGATTGGGCACAACTTGGTCCTCACACATCCCACAACAAAATCCTGACAGAGGTTCCAACATTTCCCCACTCTATCCAAAACATATTGCAAGTCGTTTTTCCAAGTTACATTGGTCCAAACTGGACCAATGAAAGAATTGTATGTGCCATAGCTTTGGGATCCCTGTAGAAGCTGGAAATCACTGTAGCAGGCACTCCAGTGATCTCCACTAGCTTCTGGGTCCAATGCTGAGCAGCTGCATTGAGAACACAGGAGCTCACCAGCTTGGCATGGGATGCCCTTAGATGCCATAAATACTAATGGCTTCTGTGCCCATGCAAAATACAGCCTGCACATGTGAATCTAGGCTAAATGTTTGTACCTCTAGGTCAGTGATGGCGAACCTTGGTGCCCCAGATGTCTTGGAACTACATTTCCCATGATGCTCCACTACACTGCAGAGTGCATGAGCATCATGGGAAATGTCGTTCCAAAACATCTGGGGTGCCAAGGTTCGCCATCAATGCTCTAGGTGCACCATCCAGCCATATCCACCTGAAGCAGCTGTCAGCCTCTCTGGCTGCCAGTAGTGGGGCTGGAGAATGCACCAGTGCCCTCTGTCCATACCTAAACACCAGAGTCCCATGCACTGGGGCTAAATGCCCATTGTGCATGGGGCACTTTATTTATTTCAATTTTGTTTTGGTTGGATGACTACTTTAAAATAACCTTCTTTTACTGTTCTTTGCCTTGTGATATGCTTAATTTGTGAAATAAACATATATTCAACCTAAAATAACCTTCTTTTAAATACCTTTAGCTCTCTGCGGTGTTGGCAATATACAGTGCCTTGAAAAAGTATTCACACCCCTTGCAATTTTCCACATTTTGTCATGTTACAACCAAAAACATAAATGTATTTTATTGGGATTTTATGTGATAGACCAACACAAAGTGGCACATAATTGTGAAGTGTACAGAAAATGATAAATGGGTTTCACATTTTTTTACAAATAAATATGTGAAAAGTGTGGAGTACATTTGTATTCAGCCCCCCTGAGTCAATACTTTGTAGAACCACCTTTCACTGCAATTACAGCTGCAAGGCTTTTTGGGGATGTCTCTACCAGCTTTGCACATCTAGAGAGTGAAATTTTTGCCCATTCTTCTATGAAAAATAAGCTCAAGTTCTATCAGATTGGATGGAGAGCGTCTGTGAACAGTAATTTTCAAGTCTTGCCACAGATTCTCAATTGGATTTAGGTCTTGACTTTGACTGGGCCATTCTAACACATGAATATGTTTTGATCTAAACCATTCCATTGTAGCTCTGGCTGTATGTTTAGGGTCGTTGTCCTGCTGGAAGGTGAACTTCCGCCCAAGTCTCAAGTCTTTTTCAGACTCTAACAGGTTTTCTTCTAAGATTGTCCTGTATTTGGCTCCATCCATCTTCCCATCAACTCTGACCAGCTTCCCTGTCCCTGCTGAAGAAAAGCATCCCCACAACATGATGCTGCCACCACCATGTTTCACAGTGGGAATGGTGTGTTCAGGGTGATGTGCAGTGTTAGTTTTCTTCCACATATAGCATTTTGCTTTTAGGCCAATAAATAAACTTTGGTCTCATCTGACCAGAGCACCTTCTTCCACAAGTTTGCCGTGTCCCCCACATGGCTTTTCGTAAACTGCAAACAGGACTTCTTATGGCTTTCTTTCAACAATGGCTTCCTTCTTGCCACTTTTCCATAAAGGACAGATTTGTGGAGTGCAGGACTAATAGTTGTCCTGTGGACAGATTCTTCCACCTGAGCTGTGGATCTCTGCAGCTCCTCCAGAGTTACCATGGGCCTCTTGGCTGCTTCTCTGATTAATGCTCTCCTTGCCCAGCCTGTCAGTTTAGGTGGACGGCCATGTCTTGGTAGGTTTGCAGTTGTGCCATACTCTTTCCATTTTTCAATAATGGATTGAACAGTGCTCCGTGAGATGTTCAAAGCTTGTGATATTTTTTTATAACCTAACTCTGCTTTAAAGTTCTGCAGAACTTTATCCCTGACCTGTCTGGTGTGTTCCTTGGCCTTCATGATGCTGTTCGATCACTAAGGTTCTCTAACAAACCTCTGAACAGCTGTATTTATACTGAGATTAAATTACACACAGGTGGGCTCTTTTTACTAATTAGGTGACTTCTGAAGGCAATTGGTTCCACTAGATTTTAGTTAGGGGTTTTAGAATAAGGGGGGCTGAATACAAATGTACCCCCCACACTTTTCAGATATTTATTTGTAAAAAAATTTGAAAACCATTTATCATTTTCCTTTCCCACTTCACAATTATGTGCCACTTTGTGTTGGTCTATCACATAAAATCCCAATAAAATACATTTACATTTTTGGTTGTATCATGACAAAATGTGGTAAATTTCAAGGGGTCTGAATACTTTTTCAAGGCGCTATTTTTAAAGTGTACATATAGCCTTATCATGATTTTTTTCCTATTTGCTCCCTTTTTGGTCTGTTTAATATACCATTGGAAGCATCTTATTATATCTGTTTTATATGTGTGTAGCACCCCCTTAGATAGTTTGCTAGGCTGGTTAGGAAAATTCAGTTTTTTTGACTCCACTGTAGTCGGTGGAGTAGTATGTGGTTATTTTGGGCTGTTCTAGGTTTCACTGACTGCCGGCTCAACTGCTTCCCTCTGCCTTCTGGTGGGTTCTAGAATGTATTGGGCTGGAAGAGGCAGATCTTCACACTGAATATTTATGTACTCTGGCCGATCCCAATGGGAGGATGCCCAGTAGGTGGCTGAGGAGTGCATAAATAGTCTGAGGCCTGGAACAGAGCGCTCTTGCCCAAGAGGAGGAAATCCCAGCCTGAAGGGCTGCTGCCCTTCTGGGCAGTACAGCTGAGGTTCACAGGAGCTCATTGAGGTCCCAGCTCAGCCAGAGCTGAAGGGGGATATTTTCTGACAATATCAGAGACTGATCGGGGGATTTCACCAAGGAACTGGTCTGGCAGTTCACTGTAGAACTGTCTGTCTGATATTGGAAGCAGGCATCCAAGTATCCAGAGACATTGTGAGTACAGACCTGAGGGTTGGATCCTATTGACTGTTTGCTGCTACTATCCCCTTTGCGCATCAGAGCCAGTGCTTTTACGGTTGGGGACATTCCCTTTTGGGGTCTCAGCGCTGCTCATACCCTTAGTGGCTGCTAAAGGGACTATACCAAGAAGCTAGACAAAGTGAAGGGTGTTGTCTGATTTTTGCACTGTGTTACTGAAGTATCCCACGGCTCCCTGCACCCTAACCTTGTTCAACTTTCAATAAAGGATCAAAAGGTACCCCCTAGGCTGATTATTGAGCCATAAGAGTTACTGTAATGGCGTGCCTGGCTGTACACTAACTAGGGAAAATAGCATGGGACTAATCAGCTGGCCCTTTAGGGGTCAAGCACTAAACATGCAAAAAAAAAAAAAAGAAAAACCTGTTGATCCTGCCAGAAATCCAAAGCTGCCAAGTGTCCTGTTCACACTTCCCAGAGTCTATTTACCCTCCTAGTTTTTATTATATACTACAGAATGATCAGCCTTTATGTTGTAGGGATCTGAGAGTGGGAGTGACTGAGCAGTAGACAACAACGGGCAGGGCTGACACCATTCAGTTCACAAAATTTCACCCACAGCAGGACTTAGGGGCTGAGTGCATTTCTGACAGATCAACAGGTACTTTCTCTGTACTTTAAGCTCCATTAAAGGGAAATGTGCATGTATTGCAGAGATGCACTGCATACGTTTTTTTTATTTTGCCTTGACATACACTTTAAAGTATATCTAAACCCAATACCAAAACAATTTAAATATTGCAGCTTACCAGTCCTTAGATGTCATAGCTCTTATGTTCAACCAGTGATCCTGCCAGTACTACACTTACTAAGACAGGAAGTATGAGAACTACAAAACAACTCCCACTCTTCTCATCTCCATACCATGGGGGGGGGGGTGTTCTGTAGTTCACAGAAGAGAACAGAGCAGAGCTGCTAAGACTTTAATGCAGCACAGAGAACACTAAATTAATTTTTTTTTTGCACTTATCAAATTGATATAACAAAATGCTTGGTATATTTAACTAAAAGGAAGTAAATAAGAGAAGGTCATTGTTAACGTTCACATACTCTTTAAACAGATGGTAGCATCCTTCCTTTAAAGGTGAATTCTAGGTGTGACTTGCATAGTTACATTGGTCCAGCTTGGCACAAAGTAAGTAGGCCTATCTCCATCTCATGCCTGAATGATTACTGTGGAAGCTACAAATCAGTGCAGTAGTCAGAACTACTACAGTGATAGCAGCAGCCTTCTGGGTCCTGTGCCCAGGGCTGCAGATAAGGCAGTACGGGCAGCCCTCCTGTACTGGGCCCAGAACCCATTTGTTCAAAAGGGGGGCCCGGGCACCTGCTGAGCAGGAGGGCCAGCTGTACTGTCTTATTGCAGACACCAATCCTCTTCTGCCTCCGCTTGCAGCGCTGCCAGCTTCTCCTCCTCCTTTTTCTCCCTCTGGCTGTACTGCAAGGGAATTGGTTCCAGCAAATGCACCCCTTCCATCTGCTGTCTGGACCTCCCTGTGTGCCCCTTTCCCCCCGCATCACTTCCGGCTTCCCTCCTCTCCTGCCAGCAGCTGCTGCAAACTTGCAGGGGGATGTTTCAGGATGGAGAGCGGTGGAAGGAGCCGGTAAATATGTAATTTACTGGCCTCTTGTGTCCATTTGTCACTGAAGCATAGTGAACTGTGTCTATGCTTCAGTTTGGGAATGAGCAGGAAGCTTCGGAGCATCTCCTATTCATTCATCTGTGCAGCTGAGGCTGCAGAGAAAAGGACTGATACATTTATGTCCTCAGTCACTTTCGGCCGGGGTCCCTCTCAGGTAGGTCCTGTGATTTCTAACAGCTGCCCTTCTGTGCCATTCACAGAATTCGTTGTGTTTTTTAAATACATTGTTTGTTTGGGCAAGGTCGCCATCCTGAAGGCAGGTGCAGTCTACCGTCTCCACGGCAGGTGGCGCTCTTTCGTAGCAGCCATGTTTCTGGAGAGGAAACCAGGGGTAACAAGGTTCCTATGGTTTCCTGGGTCGCTGGAGGAGCTATCATATTGGATGCTGCCGCCCTGCATGACTCAAGAAGCCATCTTGGGTCAAGCGGAGCCTTTTTAAGGCACTGACTTCTGGATTTTGGTGCGTTTAGGCGAGTGGACAGAGTAGGGACAGATAGTCCATCTGTGAGGGACAGTAACAGGTCTAGGGAAAGGTTCCTGGCATGGAGGGTAAGAGTAGGGCCTCATCTCTTGTGGACATTTTCCTGATTGGGGACCAGACGGCCAGGCCGCATTCTATCCCT
The DNA here is from genome assembly GCA_037952925.1 of Lithobates clamitans. Taxonomy (NCBI): domain Eukaryota; kingdom Metazoa; phylum Chordata; class Amphibia; order Anura; family Ranidae; genus Lithobates; species Lithobates clamitans. The sequence continues at coordinate 1,595,306 of JBBGZY010002376.1, read as the reverse complement.
TCTCAGCAGGCGCTGTCATTCCAGCTGGAATCTATTCCTGTCACACTACTGACCTGTGAGTGTGCCGGCTGGGTGGCCTACCCAACGTGTTTGTTGTGGAGCTGCATTTCTTCAACACAAGTTTATTGCACCTGCCTGTGTGAATTATTGACTCCGCACCACGCTGCACCCCACCACCTGATCCAATCAGAAAGTCCCTTGGCATACTGTGAAGAGCGACCCCCCTTGGTCACTATGCATCACTGTAGTAGCAACAACTAGACCAGTGATTTGCAGCTTCCATAGCGATTGCTCAGGTATGAGATATGAAATACTTACATTGTGCCAAGCTGGACCTACCTGTAGCTAAAGATCATACCTGGAGTTCACCTTTAATGCTACATTACATTTAAATTTTATCGACATTAATTAAATCACAATTAGTATATATGAGAGGTAAGTCAGGGCAGTGATTAGGTGGACAGACTCAGAATATTTTTGGATTTTGTGAATCCTTTTTTGAGAAATCCTTTGAATCCAGCTGACACTTCATGGATTATTTTACTATATTCTCCACCCCACATCATACAGAACAATAGAATTCTTTATTTTGATGGTGTCATGGTTTATGTAATAACTATTATTTCCCTTCTCATTTGTGCACTACTATTCTAGATATTATGTTTTAGATTTATACTTCTGTTACTTTTCTTTACCATTATCTAGGCAAATGGCAACATACACATTTGAAATACTTATTTGTTTATGTTTTTATCTGCCAAAGGTTTTGTAAATCTGTTCTGCCAGGCTTGTGCTTTACACAACTCTGTTATGGTGCATAGCCAGCAAGGTGACACCTCTATTTCAGTGGTGGCTGGCGTTTTTTTTTTTGGGTGGGGCAAACAACCAAACAACCCCCCTCCCCCCCAGCGGCACCCACCCGCTGTTTTCTGGTCGGTCCGGCACTGACCCCATCGTGGCGGGTAGCAGGCAGCGTGGTGCAGCGGCTCGGCTCCGAGTCCTCTCCTCCATGGCGGCTTCCAGCTCCTCCCCTCCTCCTGCTAGGCCTCCAATAGGATCGCCTGTCCTTTAAGCCAATCAGGTGACCAGTGTCGAAACCCGCTTCCTGATTGGCTGGGAGGGGGATCAGTGTTTCAACAGCGAATATTGATTAGCCGTTGTAACACACCTGGGTGGGCTCAAAGCGCACTCTATGCAACCCATGCCCACCCTATATTGAAGCCTATTAGAGCCTCTGGCTCTAATCGGTGTTATAAAAAACAGCCCCCCGCATTGGAATCCATGCGCCGGTGTCCTGAAAGGGGACACGGCGATGTACGGGGGGGTGGCGCCCGTGTGCCCTTAGCAGCCCGGCCGCCCCTGCTCTATTATCTAGTTCTGGTTCGCAGCCTCCTGTGTAACCCCTGCAGGGGAGGACTGGGTGGTGGTGTGGGGGAGGTGATTTTCCCCCAGGGCCAGTAATTATATTGTTATAATAATAATAAACATTATCATCATCATTTAATTCATTAAATTAATAATAAATAGATTAATATTGCCTTAAATGATTTTAATGATAAAAAATATTACTATTGTTATTATCACCATTATCATTATTATTAACATGAATTATTATTCAGTGCTGGTGGCCCTGAATGTAGTTACTTCACTATTCTGACATTGATCAGAGCAGGATATGCAGTCATGACAGCTGCTGCCCATTATTCAGCCACCTCGCTCAGACCTGCGATCACAGAGTCTGGCAGAGAGGAATCTTCCATCATCAACTTCCTTTGCTTTTCTGATAGGTCATGTGACAGAATGCCGAGAGCTGCAAAGAAAGCGGGTGCTGCAAGAGGTGAAAAGGTATGTAACAATACTTTCACCTTGGCTATCCAATCACCATGGCAGCCTTTGGGGTCATTCGCATGTGTAGCAGTACTTGCCACTCCTCTGAAATGTAATCTGTGATGGGTCACTTTTTAGGGGCCTTTGACTGGCAGCTGCTGTAATCCTAAAAAATAATGACCCACTGTGCCGCAGCTGCTTTTGCATGACAGGCCCCATTAACTTGAAACATAAAACCACAGCCATGAGCATTGGCATGCCTTTGTTCAGGTGGTTGGTTGGAGGGAAGTCAAACCTCAGCCAGTCACCTGCTTTTACTGCCCCCTGGCCACCCGCCTGGACAAGCCTCAAGCCTAGTACACTTTATGATCCCACAGAAATCTTTCCTTACCAGGAAAGGGCCAGTTGGCAGTGTTTGCTACCCATGCCAATGGTTCTTGGTCCTCCCCGGTGCCTTTCTGCCAACCAACCTGCTCAATGGACAGTGGATCAGCTATTGTTGCCCATCGATGGATCAAATTTCAATCCATCTATGGTCATTCCAGAAGTCGATCTAATTACTGAATTTTGTCAAACAGGACTGTTATAAAACTTTTGTTGATAAAGTAGCTTGCAGCCAATCAGCTGCAGTCGCTGAGATCAGTGTATTCTGACAGCGGAGGAGTCTCTATACATTGGCACAGCGGGGAAGAATTCTTTATCTACCTCGTATGTGTGGATAGGGAAATTCAATTGTTTTTTGTTTTGTTTTTTTCAATCAGCCCGATGACTGATCAAAAATAAGAAATGAACAGTTTATGCCAGTGATGGCGAAACTTGGCACCCCAGATGTTTTGGAACTACGTTTTCCATGATGCTCATGCACTCTGCAGTGTAGTTGTGCATCATGGGAAATGTAGTTCCAAAACATCTGGGGTGCCAAGGTTCTCCATCAATGGTCTATACGCAGACCTTTGATTCACTGTGCAGTGTGAAAGTAGGTGACACAGGAAGCTGCAATACTGAGACAGGAAACAGAGGTGTCACCGTGCTGGCTACTTAGTGTAGCAGAGAATCACAAGAGGGGCTGAACAGAATTTAAAAAAAAGCCTATGGCAGGCATAACCATTTCACATAACAGTATTTCAACCAAATATTTAGCTGTTTGCCTACAACACCTCATTTTACTTTCCCCAACTGCAAATGACTTAAATCGATGGAGAAAGGGACCATAACTATATATATATATATATAATTTTTTTTTGTGTGTGGGGAGTCGGGGTAATTCATTTCACTTACAGGGTGATGCTGGTGTTGCCAGTCCTCCTTCTGGGACAATGTTGCTGGTGACAGGTTTTGTGTCTGGCAGGGGAAGGGGGACAGGCCTGGCCACGGGTGCGGGGGGTGGCAGCAAAAAGGAACCCGACATTTTCCCCTGGGCCCCGCTGCTGGGCTGCGGACAACATAAAATAACAAAAGGAAAGTAAACGGAGCTCAGAACGGCCCCCTCGCCCGCACAGTCCCTAGCCCTTTCCCTATGCCCAAAAACTGCGGGAAGCCGTGGGAATTGTCAAGGAACAAAAATGAAAAGTGTGAAAATTAAAAATGTGTTAAAAATTACAAAAAAAAAAAAATGTGGATACTTATTAGTATTTTTCTAACAAATAAAACTAACATTAGCAACACATGAACACATTTTTTTTTATAGATATTTATATTTACAGAAACGTGTAGGTGAAAATGTTAGGATGCTTAAACAAAAGAGAAATCTGTAAAGTTAAAAAAAAAAAAAAAAAAAGATGTAATGTATTTTTTTTTGGATGTATTTACAGTATACATATGGTGGACAAAATGGAAGCAAGTAAAAAAATTTAAAAAATTAAAAAAATAAGAAGAAGCAGCATTTTTGGTTTTATGTGATACATATGCAGAAGAGCTGACAATCTAATAACCTTGGAAATGCTACTGATATTTTTTTTTAATGTATAGTTTGAAGGTAATCAATACTTTGCACCATACACAAGCCTGTATGTAGCACAAAAATACAAATCTCAAAATAAATACAGCACCAACACAGACTTATATATATCATTACTTACTGGGCTGATCTATAAAGAAATAATGTTGTGTACATATACTACGGGTCCTTTTTTAATGATGACTTATGCCGTGTACACACGGGCGGACTTTTCGGCATTAAAGGTCCGACGGTCTTTCCAACGGACTTTCGACCGACTTTCGAACGACCGGACTTGCCTATACATGATCACACCAAAGTCCGATGGATTCGTACGTGATGACGTACGACCGGACTAAAATAAGGAAGTTGATAGCCAGTAGCCAATAGCTGCTCTAGCATCGGTTTTCGTCCGTCGGACTGGCATACAGACGAGCGGATTTTTCGACCGGATTCTAGTCCGTCGGAAAGATTTGAAACATGTTCCAAATCTAAAGCCCGTCTGATTTTCGACCAAAAAAGTCCGCTGCAGGTCCGATGAAGCCCACACACAGTTGGATTGTCTGACGGATTTGTCCCGTCGGACCAGTCCAGTCGAAAAGTCCGACCGTGTGTACACGGCATTAGTCTGTAATTGCACAGTTCCTTCTACATTAAATAAAGTTTGTTAAAAAAAAAATAAAGCTGCTGTATGTCAAAGATGTGTATAAAAATGGGGGTGTAATGGATAGCTGATTGACAGGCTTAAAATAGTAACCTGTATCTTTACACAGAATAAGTCCTTTTCTTTTGGACTGCTCAGCCTTTATGGTGTCAGCACCTTTTTCACATCTTCTGGTTCTCCTGACTTGAGAAGCGCACTTGCAGTGAAATACTGGCCAACCTGACACAGGACCCGCCCCCGAGGTCCTCTTGCAGTAGGTGCATGTCTTGTGGCTGCCCCTTGAGTTAATAGGGAGGGGGATGTCAGAGTTGCACCATGCTCCTACAGGCCTGGCAGTTTGGAAAAAGGCTTATGTGCAAAGCTACAAAGTGATATTTGAAATCTGTCAAAATATTGTCACCTTTTTAAAGTTTTCCTCTTTCAAAATGGAACCCAAGGCAACACTTTTTTTGTTTTGAAGAGTTGGGAAGGATCAGAACCTCAGACAGGGTTTTAGACATCACAATAAAGAATTCACTTGCTTGGCTCCTATGTAAAATGTATCTAATTGATAGGTGTCTACGGTCCGAGGGAAGTTTACCTTCATTTAAAGGAGCTAGGTCATTTTAAAGTTCTTTTTACAGCCTGCCCCTGCAGGATCTTATCTTCCCTTCACTAATCTCTGCCACTCTGTTCACCACTAGGAGCAAGAAGCACAAGTCCTTTTCAGCCGCCAAGTCACTGGTGGCCAGTCACCAAGCACCAGTGCTGTTGTGTTGGGAGGATGGGGAGAGAGCCTCACAACAATCGGAAGTTACTGGAGGAGGGAAGGCAAGGTGACAATGTAGGGGTCAGAATTTAAGTAAACTTGCTGCTTTGCAGTACATGGGCAAATCACAGATTCACTTCAACACATTTTTTGTCTTTTTATGGTCCTTTTGATATGTTATTAGCCTTAGTTATAGGCATCCAGGGCTGTGCCAGGGCAGATGCCTACTAAGGTGGCCATTTTTGCATTCCTCCTCTCAGTTGTTGGTTGACAGGAAGCTGTTGACCAGGCCACACAGCATCCTTGGTTGCTAGGAGGCAGCTGCTATGGTTGTTGCTGCCTAGAGGCTGAAAATACATATGGATGATCATGAACTTGAAGATGAAGCATTGACACTCCAGTCTCATTGCCGCCCCCCCCCCCCAAACATGCATCCATAAGTGCGATTTGGGGCAGCAGTGTCAGTCTGCCTCGGCCCTTCAGGTATCTCTCTAGATACAGATATTACAGATTTCTAAGACATTGACATGCAACATCCTAGATCAGCCTTTCTCAACCAGGGTCCTGTGGAACCCTAGGGTTCCTCCAGGGGTTGCCAGGGGTCCCTTGAAGGCTTAGCAATTTCAGACTCTCAGATAAGTATCCACTGACGAATGACTATTGCATTAATGTATTATGAGCTGAAGATATAATAAATATTAGAAGGGGTTCCCTGAGACCAGAAAGGTTCCTCCATGTTAAAAAGGTTGAGAAAGGCTGTCCTAGATAGGCAGACCTTCATTAACATTCAGCACTGCACTTTTTTTTTTTACTAAAATTCTATACAAAGAGATTGAAATTACTGGACTATTAAATTAAATAAAAAATATTACAATTTGAAAAGTAGCGTGCATAAGGGATCGGGCCTATTTATAATGATTTGTCAATAGGGTGATGCTCATTCTTCGCCCACCAATAGGCATAAGAGTGGATCAGCGACCAAAGTTATTTTCTAGCTGCAGGGAGAAAAGTGAGGCCATTACCTGCCTGCACTAATCGGTGGGGAGCCTAAATCATATGACTACCTGAACAGAATTACATCTGTCTGCTTGCCTTAAAGTGGAACTAAACCCATTGATTCTCCTGTGGCTCAAAACAGTTAAACTCAAGGCATGCCGTGAATGATAACCGTCACATTTGCTTTTTCCCTCAACCAAACTGTCAAGCCATCAAATGGTTGGTGTCATAACTGATCACATGTGCAGCACCATGGCAACTGCAGATCAGACAGAGGCCAAGATGGCAGCTTCCTTAGCTATAAAGTATAGGAGGCTTTAGCTTCACTTTAAAGCAGGATTAAACCCAAAAGCAAAAAATGTAACATAATGAGGTTTTTGAATCCTTACATATGGTGGCTGAATTTGTTTTCTTTTTTTTATTCTGCATCTCTTTTATTTTCACCTGGTGATCCGGCCAGTAACACACTTCCTGTCTTAGAGTGTCTCCACTCTGGATGGAGGAGCAATGGAGACATCTTTGGACAGCAGCATTCTCAGTCTGAGTGGAGGGGAGTGTTAGACTAGCAGACGTAGATGGACTTGACTAGCAAAATATAGCTAAATGCAGATAACACTTTTTAAGCAGTTACAGCAACATTTTTTGGGATAAAGGTTTTATATCAATTAATAAAAGCTGACCATTTTCACTTGTAAAATTGGATTGTCTCAACCCCCTAACTGCCATTTTGCTGGTTTATCTCAACCCCCTAAACTGCCACTTTGCTGGGTTGTCTAAACCCCCTAAGTGCCGGTTTACACAGGGGCGACTTGTCAGGTGACCTAGCGGCCTAGCTAGTCGCCTCCCGTTCTGTACAATGGAACCGTTCTAATAGGAGCAACGCAAGTCGCTCCGACTTAGAAAAAGGTTCCTGTAATACTTTGGGGGCGACTTGGGGCGACTTGCATAGACTTCTATACAGAAGTCGTTTTGCAAGTCGCCGTGGGAGTCGTGTGCAGGTCGCTTCGGTGAGGCGACCTGTAAGTCGTGCCGCCCCTGTGTGAACCGGGGCTAACTGCAACTTTAGCTGGTTTGTCTCAACCCCCTAACTGTCACTTTGCTGGTTTGTCTCAACCCCCTAACTGCCACTTTAGCTGCTTTGTTTCAACCCCTAACTGACACTTTTTCTGACCAGCTTCATCCATTGAGGGAAGTTGAAAAATAACAGACTTACTGATTGGAACACCAGGTGAAACCTTTTTATAAAGAAATGTGATTGAGAGCAAATCACAGTGGCACGATGAGGAATGTACAGCCTTGTATATTGACTGAATCTTTCTGTATGGAGGAATGCCTGGTGAACAGCAACAGATCTCACAAGAATTTAAGACAGTTACTCACCTGCCCTGCTCCCTGTCCAGAGGTGTCTGAGCAGACAAACTGAACAAACTCTTTTAGGGAGTCCTGGCTGTGATGGTGATGATGGTAGCGTATTGTTGGGTGAGTGAAGTAAGGGCTGGACTGCTGAATAATGGACGTTGAAGGAAAGTGTATAGTAGATGCAGATGCTCTTGGGCTCCCTGAGACAAAATAGAAAAAAATCAGCACAATGAGGCAAATTCAGAAAAGGTTTATTGCATGTTAAAACAATTTACATTATGTTATTTCAATGGCCAAATTATACTTTATACCCCCTTATGTCAACTGTCTTGCACTACCCCTTTCTACCCTAATAAACTGACTAGCCTTTGTATTACGCGTACAGCAGCTCCACTCCAACGCGTTGTGTATGTGCGTCGCCATTCTTTTTACCCTTTCCTGCCTAGCCTTTTAATCCCTTTAACTGGGCTTTTACGTCTGGGGAGCAGGAAGGTCTGCCTTGACTCGTAACCACTGTGATTGGTTATCACATGATCAGGAGCTGGTCCCGCTGGGCACGCTCTCAGCGTGGAAACCTTTGCTGCTCATGGACACATATGTGCGGTGTGTGGGTTGTAAAGCCCACCCTCTTTGCTTCTACCCATATGAGTTACCTGGGTGGCAACAGGGTAAATAGCACTTCAGTGCACACACCACAGCTCACCACAATGCATGATATGTGTTGTGGTCTGTTGCAAAGAACAAAAATGGCTAGATTGGTATCAATTTTCCTTCGTTGGGGCCTACCTAAAACTCAAGATAAAACGTGTTGCTGCATATGCGTTACTGCACTACAAATTTTATTTATTTCTTTTTTCAATATCTTTATTTATTCAAGCAGTTTTCAATTTTAATATTACAACACTTACAATAATAAAAACAATCATACTGAGAACACATATACACCATAGATAATGATTATTTACTGTGATCTAATCCAACACTGGTCACCTATACTCAAACATCAAACATCCTAATAGTAGATCCCATCCAATTAATCATACTGTACCATTCATACCTACCTGTACTATTCATACCATACAAATTTTATTTTAATGGACCCAAAAAAGATACCCCAAGGATGACACTGAATGAAATACGAGTTAATTTTCCCCCAAAGTACACCTGGAGCCAATGACTAGAAGAGTAAAGGCCCATTCACGCTACAAACACATGTAAAAAAAATAGCGCCACTCAAATGCCTCCCATTCTTCCTTCTGTTGGTTCTCCTCCCACAGTGGATGCCAGCCCCTCCAGGAGCACGTCTCACTCCATGAAACAATCACAATAGCAAAATTAGAGGGCACACATCACATAGGTCAACCACATCCACTGGTAAGTTACAATCCCTGCATCTTGGCCATGGCCACTGATGCGTTTCACCCTATTTGGGCTCAGTTGTAGAGAACCTCTACGACTAAGCCCAATTAGAGTGAACCGTGTCAACGAGCTGTTGCTCAGGGACTGTAGCTGAAGCCTTTGTTAGCTTACCAATTGATATGGTTGAACTATGTGTTGTGCCCCCCCCCCACCCCTAATTTTGCTATTGGGCTCATTCACACTACTGTGTTGTAGTAACATGCACATTGGAAATGTGCACACTTGCGCTGCCAACAAAGCTACATGCACCTTCTGGTAGAATTAGAAGTACACGGGAAAAAAAATGCACTAACTGGGCAGAGAAAGCAACAGTGAAGACCGGACCAGATGCACTGGCAGGCATGGCCACAATCTGGAACCATTCCCTCTGTGCCGGGAAAGGTCATCTAATGCCCAGGGCAAACATGCCAAACGGCAGCCCCCCTCCCCCAAAATGTATGAGCATTTTGTGTCAGCAAAAATCCCCTACCCTCTCTGATATAAAATTTGAGCACTAAATTGCACGATTACCCCCAAACATAAATTCCCCTTGCAAGCCATAATTCTCCCCAAACAAAAATGACACCTCTTCCAGTATTCCTACCAGCTTGTAGGTAGGCAACCTCGGCCCTCCAGCTGTGGTAAAACTACAAGTCCTATGAGACATTGCAAGATCCTGACAATCACAGGTATGACTCCTAGAGGCAGAGGCTTGATGGGATTTGTAGTTTCAAAACAGCTGGAGTGTCAAGGTTGCCTACCTCTGCGCAGTACCCCCACCTCGTATGATACCACAGCGCCCAGGGCAGCCGCCCCTCCTGCCCACTTCTTGTCCCAGCCCTGTTTTCCCTTTAAAGAAAAAACGACTCCTGCGCACAGGTGGATCACCATATAAGTAGCACGTCAACACAGGCCTTGCTGCCCTCAAGGATGGGGGATCCTAGCAGAAACCGAAAGAAAAAAGAAACAAGGGTGCACCAGCCATGTGCATTACCTTTTAAAACATTTATTGAATAAAAATAGTAAAAAGAAACAACTCACAAGCAATTGGTGAAGGTGCACTTTTATGTTGCGCCTCCTTCACCAATTGCTTGTGAGTTGTTTCTTTTTACTATTTTTATTCAATAAATGTTTTAAAAGGTAATGCACATGGCTGGTGCGCCCTTGTTTCTTTTTTCTTTCGGTTTCTGCTGTTTTCCCTTTACATGCAAATGTGTGACTGAAAAGCAATTTGTGCCACTCCTACCCCTTGCCATCCTAGGCCATGGCACAATTTGGATCCTGTTTATATTTATCTATGTACATTTAGTGGCTAATTGGCAAAATAATGCACACGGTATCTTAACAAATACATTATATAGGAGATTGCACAGGGGGGGGGGGGGGGGTTCACTTTAATAGTATCTTATTAAATGATGTGGTATTTTAAGGTCCTTTCACATAGGTGTTCTGTCAGTCCATTTTTGATTACATAGCTCAAAAACAGACTGCAGTGTATCCGTGTGGGTGGCCAGATGTAAGAGGATGTGCGCTCACTTACATTCACCTACATCCAGGTCTGCGATTCTCTCTACCAAACGGAAAAAGATCTGCTTTTACTAATGTGGGTGGATATAGGCTGATGTACATCAGCTTAAAACTGGCCACCCATTGGTATTACATTGGGCCCCTTTTTCCTCCAACAAAAGATGGAGGAAAAATGAAGGATGGACACGAATGTCACATATTTGACATCTGTTTTTCTTCTGGTTCAGTTTAGCAGGGGATCAGTCTCGGATTCCCCACTAAAATGAAACAGAGAGCGCCCATTAGAAAAGGGGCCTAATACTACCAAAGCTCATAAAAAATCATTACCATGGCTAAAATATACCCAGAAACCACTGCCATGCAACTTTGAAATCACCTGAAGTCGCAGGATTTTAAAGTTGGATTCAGTGAGGCCCCTAGGAGCAGCAGAAAAAAAATGGCTAGTGTACATGAGGCCTTAGTGATCCAGAACAAATGAGCAGATATGGACTTCTAACTTTTCTGACTTGGGTGCTTGTTCCAGGTCAGTGACTTATCATCATAAACAGCCAATGCGACTAGCATTTTCAGAATCAGCAATAGCAATGGCAGCCCCCATATAGTTCTTTTGATAGGTTAATGTAAAAATTGCCCCCTGATGTCGCCCCTTGATGTCGGTGCTTTAGTGTGTTCAGTATAGCAATCCCACAAGCCTGGGTGAACAGTGAGAGCTGTCCTCCCAGGGTCCCACCCTATTCTATAAACGTATGAGAATCACTCCTAGTGCCACATCCCTAATATTTGAGGCTGAAAAGAAAAAAGGGACAAAAAGACCCTTAAAGATCGGGCTTTAAAGGCATTTTAGACTACATTCGTAATAGATAAAAAGAATACATTTTATGAGCCAAACACTTTAAAAACATATATAGACAATTGTAAATAGCATAAGCATGATGATAAGAAAAAAACAGGTTGTCACACCATGAAAGATAAGCGAGCCCCTGTGCGTCAACTCGTTTCACTGATTAGCTTCGTCAGGACACATAAAGGACACATTTTATTGTACCAATAAAATTAATTCTTTTTATCTATTATGAATGTAGTCTAAAATGACTTTAAAGTCCGATCTTTAAGGGTCTTTTTGTCCCTTTTTTCTTTTCACCCACCCTATTCTAGATACCTATAATGTTACAACTTTGCCATGACTTACCTGGTCTCACTCCAGCCAACACAGGGAGGGGATGATGGGTGAATGCCATGCGAGAAGAACTGGTCTGGCAATACTCTAGCTTGCCTGACTTCTTAAGAGACCCGGGTCCTTGAAAGGAAGAGAAATATACATCAGTGAGGTGATGAGAGTATGTCAGATGGGGCAATCCCAGCAAAACCCCCAGAATATAGACAATTCCTTTACACCCACAAGGCCTGGCTATTACAAAGGAAGGATCTGTCAAGGGCACTCATCAAAAGTTCCAACTAGGCCTGCCCTTTCCTCCATTCACAAAAGCCATACTATCACTTCCCGCTATGAAAAGCGCTCTGTAAATGGAGGAGGCTGACATTTCATTCATCTGCCTATCCTCCATTTATGGAGTGCTTTTCACTGCAGGAAGAAAAACTGCAGCTTCTATGAATGGAGGAGATGGACATTTCATGCATCCGCCTCCATTCATGCATTTTAACGGCGGGAAGCGAATAGTATAGCTACTCTAAATGGAGCAAGGACGTGGGAAGAGTGCCTGTGACAGGTCCAGCCGCTCTTATTAGCCCCTTGCAGTATTGGAGGATGCAGGGGTATGGAGGGGCAGAGGACTGAAGATTTTAACCAACATGGTAGCCACCAGCACAAGGGAACCATTTTATTTGCTGCTAGACATGTGCATGACGAAAAAATTAGTTTAGTTTAGATTCGTTAATTGAGTTATTTTGTTTCGTAAAATTTGGTTGATTTGTTGAATTCATATTCGGGATTCATATTAGGATTTCGTATTTAGAATTCATTTTATTTCTTTTTCAAATTTACTGATTTTTTTCGTTTCAAGATTTTCGAATCAATAAATTTTGAATCGGCTGAATCGAAAACTTTATATATATATATATATATATTTTTTTTAGATTTGAATGTGGCAAAGTGAACAAACAAAAGAAAAATTTTCATCAAATACTCTTCAAATCACCTTTGGCTTAAAACAGCATTATTTCAAAAGAGTACTCTAATAACACACACAGTCTTTGATTTCGGCAACATGTTTACAGTTCGAATTCGACTAGAATTCGATGTCAAATTTCGGAAATTCGAACGGATTTCGGAGATTCGGACGGATTTCGGGAATTCGGATGGATTTTTTTTTTCTGAGCATTCGGTAAAAGTTTGTTTATACTTTAATTTGGGTATTCGGATATATCTGAATCTCCAAATAATTAAAAATGTGTCCGAATATTTATTCATAACGAAACAAACCGCACATGTCTATTCGCCGCCCAGCGTTGGATGACAACATTCCTGCGCATGAGCCGGAGTGGGTCATACCAGTACACAGGGACCATACCGGTGATGTAAGCTGAGCCAGGCATGCACGGCTTAGTTTACATGCTGGAGAAGACAATGAGCAAGCGGGTAGGTGTATTTTATTGCAAAAGAGACATTGCATGCATCTACATAGATAAGTATACATTGATCTGCATAGATAAAAAGATAGATAGAGATGTTAAACATCGGATCTATGCAGAGCAGATAGACAATTCAGGTGAAGAAACGATCGATGAGGTACAAGTTTCTCTGCTTTCATAGAAATGTCCTGAGCAAAATAAAAATCAGCAGCAACAAATTTCTTACCCGTGTCCACATCATTCGGCCACACGCTGGCCTGGCTGCCCCCAGCTGCAGGTGACCGGCCTGTACCCGGGTAGAAGACATCATCCACTGGGCTCTCTAACTCACTGTCATCCAAAGACTTCGGGCGCTTTGTCGAGCTGAGTGACAGATATGAACAGAGAGGCATCAGCATGTGCCATCATATACACACACAATATAACTATATATAAATATAAAATATTGGATATAGAATGGTCATTAAAAAAAAGCATACAACTGTTGATGCAAGTGAGCAATCTGAGAGTTCAGCTCAGGTACTAACAGGGCCATGGAGCACTCATGGAGGCACAGTGAAGGGATGGCCAAAGTGTCCATACTGGGTACTTACTCCTAAGTGAATGTTCAGCCCTTTATACCTTATGTTCCACCCCTGGACCTCACAGCGCCATTGGTTGTTGCGGTGCACGTGGCTGTCTGCGTCCTAGCAACCAATGACACTTTGTGGGCCTGCCGCCTGTGTCCTAGCAAAACGATACTGTGTGGGCTAGCCATGGGCATTATAGCAACCAATGATGTTGTGCTGCTTGGGACACCAGCATCCCACCAACCCATGAAGCTGTGTGGACCGACCGCCTGCATCTTAGCAACCAGTGATGCTGTGCGGCCCAGACTGCTAGTGGCCAACAAGCAATCATGAAGGGGAAAAAATGGCCGCTTAAGGCAGGACCTGGCCCCAGCAGGGATATGTCTATATAGCCAAATGCCTGGGTCTGGTCAGGTAACAATTTACATGTCTGTTTTTTTTTTTAAAAAGGGCATTTTCAAAAGTTTTTTTGGCTATTATTTACAGGCTTTTGTTATTAACCTATACATTATATTTATTTTAATGCAGCTGATGTATATATATATTTAATATTGAAAAGTTTTTAGTTTGACATATAATTGAAAAGATAGTTTATATTTTTATGCGCATAGTATTAGTGCACCAAGCAAAAGGTGGTGCAGGACTCCATGATAACTATGGTCACTGTAAAATTAGAGATAATTTGTCCCAATTTGCGCCTTTTTTTGACAATTTGGTGTGCATTTTCTCACTCTGTGCACCAACAGTTTATCAACGGTCATTGTGTATATACTGTATATGTCTGTGCCTTGAAGAAGAGGATTACAGGGGGGTCCAGTTCTGCCTGGTGATTACAGAAAGATCCTGAGCTCCGTGTCCTGGGATTGGTGGAGAGGTCTGTGCAGGTTCCCCTCAGCCAATCTCAGAAAATCTTTAGGAAGGCAGGAAAACCTGAGGTAACAGTGGTTAGCCATGAGGTGATCTCAGCAACAGGGCCTCCTCAGTTCTCTTTCCATAAAGGCTGCTTAGAGACTAAGGCCGGTCATTGATTAGCTCGAATTCCGAAGGAATTTTCTTTCGAAAATCTTTTCTAAGAATTTTCGCTCGAATCTCGTTCGAATCTCTTTCACACATATGGACCGTTCAGGTCCGCCTGTCAGTTTTTCAGGTGGACCTGAACGGACACTCCATGTACCTCTATGGAGCAACGGATGTCAGCGGTGACATGTCCGCTGACATCCGATCCGCTCCACTAAATACAGACGTGTGGAAGCCCTATTTTCCATCCGTCTGGTGGATCGGATGAAAACGGACAGGCGGATCCATTTTCCTCCGATCCCCCATAGAGGAGAGCGGGGCCCTGACAGGTCCATCTCTGCACAGTGAGCAGAGACGGACTTGTCATCCACCGGCTCAGCGGGGATCAACAGATCGATCCCCCCCAGTGAACAAAAAGAGTCCGTGAAAACGGACATGAATGTCCTCCGATTTTCATGTGACCATTTGAGTGATTGGGCAGGTTGGAAATTTTTTGAAAAACAAACAAATTTGTAATCAATGATGGGAGAATTGTGTGAAAAATATAATCGAAAAGAAATGCGCATGAGCACAAGAAAAAAAAAATTCTCTGAAAGAAAAGAAAATTCCCGGACATGAACATTATTTTCTGTAGCAACATGAGGTGAAATTGAAGGCTTGGTTGGTCGAAATTCTAAATCAACGGTGGCATTATCGGATCACAAAACGCACGGAATTTGCATGAGTTCACCTTTTCAAGAAAACAGCCTAAAGCCTAAATTCAAGTCAAAGTCAAAGTCAAGTCAAATTCTGAACATATTTTCTTTAAAAAATAAGAAATTTGTCTTGTGATCCGATGGTGCCACCATTGATTTAGAAAAATATAACTTTTTCTAAATTTGGCTCATGTATGGCCAGCCTTAAGGTATTAAAAAACTGTGCAGCTGTGTAAAATGTTCAATAATTTTTATATTCCTACCTCTAGGCCATTTGGGTCCCCCTGGTAAACTGGTGGAAAAATCTCCCAGTTAGCAATCCTGCCTTGTTGCCAGGACACCAAAAACTGTTGGTTTTTGCTCCTGTAAGGGCTTTTTTTCTCGGTTGAGCTGCATTTTTTATCGCCCCTCAGCCACTTCCCCTTCATCCTAGCAACAAGGCAGGACATAGTGGTTGTTAGCCTGGCTTCTGGGGATGCCCAAATAGCCTACAGGTATGACAATATCATGAATGGACATTTTGCAAAGCTGCTCCCTCACTGCATAGGCTATTTTCTGGGAAAGGTTAACTGAGCATTTAAATAATGAAGATGCCCGTCCATTGTGGTTGGCCCACTTGGGTTCCAGGAATGGTGCCATGACCCCAGGAAAGATGGTGTTTGCTGAGTGACTGGATAATACAGCCTGAAAATTTTACCCCTCCCTTAGTGATCTCAGAGCCTGTGAGGGACCTGAATGGATGAAGTTGACCTGAGTGGGATGCTCCGACATGCAGCTGCTGACTGATTTCATTCGGTCTTGTAAGTGTCCCCTTGATAGTCATGGCCAAAAATATTGGCACCCCTGCATTTCTGTCAGATAATGCACCACTTCCCCCAGAAAATTGTTGCAATTACAAATGTTTAGGAATACTAATGTTTATTCATTGTGTTTGTCTTGGTAGGACACAAAAAGTGGAGAAACAAAAAGCCAAATCTGACACATTCCATGCAAAACTCCAAAAATTTACTGAACAAAATTATTGACACCTTCTCAAAATTGTAATGCTCCTGTAATGTAGAAAAAATTATCAAAGAGTTTGCCAAAACTTACCTGAGGAAGCCAAAATCCTTTTGGGAGTATGTGCTGTGGACAGACGAAACAAAATTACAGCTTTTTGGTAAAGCCCATCATTCTACTGTTTTCAGAAAAAGAAATTAGGCCTTTAATGAAAAGAATACAGTCAAACATGGTGAAGGTTCACTGATGTTTTGGGTTTGCTTTGCTGCTTTAGGCACTGGATGTCTTGACCGTGTGCATGGCATTATGAAATCTGAAGACTACCAAAGAATTCTAGGGTGCAATGTAGGGCCCAGTGTCAGAAAGTTGGGTCTCCGTCAGAGGTCATGGGTCTTACAGCAGGACAATGGCCCAAAGCCCACGTCAAAAAGCACCTAGAAGTAGTTGAAGACAAAGGGCTGGAGAGTACTGAACTGGCCAGCAATGAGTTCAGATCTAAATCCCATAGAGCACCTGTGGAGAGATCTCAAAGCAGCAGTTGGGAGAAGGAACCCTTCCAAACTGAGAGACCGGGAGCATTTGGCGAAAGAAGAGTGGTCCAAAATTCCAGTAGAGAGATGTAAGAAATGCATTGATGGTTACATGAAGCGATTGATTTCAGTTAATTTTTTCAAGGGGTGTTCTACCAAATATTAAATTGAGGGGGCCAATAATTTTGTCTAGTCCATTTTCGGAGTTCTGCGTGGAATGTGTCAGATTTGGCTTTTTGTTTCTCCACTTTTTTGTGTCATACCAATACAAACAAAAGAAATAAACATGAGAATGCCTAAACATTTGTAATTGCAACAATTTTCTGGGGGAAGTGGTGCATTATCTGACAGAAGTGCAGGAATGCCAATATTTTTGGCCATGACTGTATATATCTCCCTTACTGCCCACTGATGTTTTGGCATTTGAAAATCGACTGACAGGATTGGGGCATAATATTCACTACGCAGAAATCTTAGCTTAATGGAGAAAGCTGGCCATACATTATACAATTTTCTTTCGCTTTACCTTCAACTATGTAGTGCAAGGGCCTGCCTGATTGCATACAAATTGAAAGTGATTAGGGTTGACCTCATATTATATAGTTTTGGCAAATCTTAAGGAAAATTGAACAAGAAAATTATATAATGTATAGCCAGCCTTAGGTTATAGGAGACTCCAGCCAAAACTTTTTGGATATGTTTTGGATAGCTTAGGTAAAAGATAAAACTAGGGATGAGCTCCAAGCTTGCTCCAAACCCAAATTTTAGACCATATTTTGTTTGTTCAGCAGGTCAGTGAACCTCTGCAGCAGCCGGAAGTGAAACATTTAGCAAAAGTTTTACTACCGCTGCTAAATAAGACAGCTTCCTCTATGCCCTGCCCATTTAAAAAGCATCCGGAAGCCCCCTTGTTTTAAAAGGGGTCATCCAAATTCAGATAAGCCCCCCTACCCGGAGACCCCCACAACCAACAGGCCAGGGTTGTGGGGAAGAGGCTCTTGTCTTCATCACCATGAGACTCTCCAAGTCCCCTCTCCATGTTGAGCAAGGAATATGTCACCAGCACACCAAGGAACTCTATTAAAAGGGTCCAATGCTTCATTGAAAGATCACAGCCGAAGATAGCGGCTTTTTGGAGCTGGGCAGAACCCCTTCATCAGGCACGTGACAAGTTTAGAATGGCAAAACATCCACCAATTAAACTGGAGCATTACATGAAGGTGTCCTGGTGGGTTCGAAATGTCATCTTCTGCTGTGATGTTATCATTCAGTAAAGCATTGGACCCTTTTCGATGAAGTTAATAGGTGTGCTGGTGACATAGTCCTTCCTTGCAACAGCTGGTGGACACTACAGCACCCACTTACTCTTCAGCCATTCCCAGAAATGTGTGCATTGGGAATATTACTTTGGGCTCCCCATGTTGGGGGCACATGGCTTGGTATGATTTGGGTGGGGTCACACGCATGTTCCCCTTTTCCTGGCCAGCAAGGCTGCATACTGGAATAAGCGTCTGGTGTGGATTAGGGGGGGGGGCTAGACTTTTTATTTTTTTGTGCAGGGTTAAGGTAAACGCCACACAATTTTTGGTTTGTTTTATGTAGTATCCTCCATTAAAATCTATATCAGACCCTCATCTAGGATAAGGGCCTAGTATAGATGAAGGAAATCCCTGGACACTTTTGGGGGAATTTACTAAAATGGGTGCACACAGAATCTGGTGCAGCTGTGCATAGTAACCAATCAGCTCATACCTTCAGTTTATTCAATTAATCTTTGACAATAGAACCTAAAAGCTGATTGGTTACTATGCAATGCTGCACCAGATACTGTGTGCACCAGCTTTAGTAAATTTCCCCCTTTGTAAATGAACAGAATTAAGCAGCTGGGAGTTGTAATTTACTAGCATTTTAAATAGCATTTTTTCTTCTTTGTAAATGTCAGTTCTGCTGCAGTAGGTTATATACATCATACAGATGCATCCCTTACACAAGTGGGTTATGGGCACCCCCTGGCATAACCTGACAGCATCTGCCACAAGGAGCCTGGCCGGTCCGCCCCAAACAGGAAGTTTCCCGAAAAGGTAGACATGGTCCCTGCTCTCTCCCTACTCCTCCAGAACCTCTCCCTATCTCTGGCACGGTCCCTGTCAGATGGGGAACCTGTCCCTAACCTGTCCACTTACATAAAGAGTGCCAAACCCTGGGGTCAGAGTCTTAAATAAACTCTGCTTGACCTAAGGTGGCCACCAAGGTCACATGGAGCTTATTCATCCAATCGGTAACACTGCCCGGGTGACCAAGGAAATCATAGAGAAACACATCTTCTCTTAACTTCCTCTCCCATCTGCCTTGTCGCTGTGGTCGAGCGCCACCAGCAGTGGAGAATATAGACTGCACCTACCTACAGGTGCACCATCACTCCTGCATCCCTACAGGCAGATTGCATAGACTCAGCACATTAACCCCTTGTCCAAAGTTAGGAACCCTAAGGTGTCTTACTAGCAATGTCACCTGAGGAAACCATCTAACAACATTATATTGAGGGGAAATGTTTCACCATAGTAATTAAATCTTTAGTGTAACAAATAGTTCACTGGTTTCTCTTACCTGCTGGATGGAGGAGACGTTAAGGACCGCCGACCAAGTGTCACCTGGTTTATATTGTAGTAGCTTGGGCTCTCCAGATCCGCCAATGAGAAGTTAGGGCCAGATGCTGTTGCAACAGGTGCTGAAAAAACAAAACAAAAAAAAAAAAACAGGTATCAAAATAAGGCTTTGGCATGTTCATTGTGGACAGTAAGGGGGCTATTTTTGAGTTAAGTTGAATGCCCTATAACAATACAGTACTAGCTAAATCTAGCTAAAACTATATCCTAATATTAAAGTGGTTGTAAACCTCAGACATGAAAAACGAACAAAGCATATCCCTTTATTGTGTGTACTTGTCTTAATTAAGAACACTAATGCCACGTACACACGAGCGGACTTTATGGCAGACTTTGCCTGGCGGACTTGATTTGGTCAGACAATTCGATCTTGTGTGGGCTCCAGCGGTTTTTATTTTCTTAAAAGTTGGACGGACTTAGATTTGAAACATGTTTTAAATCAATCCGTCGAAATCGAGTCTGGTCGAAAAGTCCGCTCGTCTGTATGCTAGTTCGATGGACAAAAAGCCACGCTAGGGCAGCTATTGGCTACTGGCTATGAACTTCCTTGTTTTAGTCCGATCGTACGTCATCACGTACGAATTCGACAGACTTTGGTGGACTGTGTGTAGGCAAGTCCGTTCATTCAGAAAGTCCGTCATAAAGTCCGTCGAAAAGTCCGCCGGGCAAAGTCTGCCGTAAAGTCCGCTCGTGTGTACGCGGCATAAGTGTCATTTCTGTCTGCTGCTTGGTTCCTCTGCTATCAGTATGTATCACTTCTGACAAGTTTTCCTGACACCAAGAGAAATAAGCTCATTGACAGCCTCAGCTCTGTTCCTGTGGGCTGTGGGGAGGGGGGTGGGGGTGTCCATTCCATTCAATCAGCTCTCACTGAGCTCTGAAGAGTGTAATTTCAGCTCTCTGCCCCCTTTTTTCTTTATGCTCAGACACGCTTTATAAATTCTGGACTTTGAACGGCTGCGGAGATGAGAAGACTGCAGATACAATAGACAGGTACAACTTATGTAGGAGGATTTGTTTCATCTCTATGTATCTCATGAGGATAGCCCCTTCACTAAGGGTTTACAACCACTTTAAGCACCCTCTCTTATAAGCACAGAGTGGAACTCGAGCCAGAAAACCACTGAAAAATAAAGAAAAAGTGGCACGTATGTGAACCCAGCCTTAGGGCTCCCCATATACGTTAGATCAGCCATTATCAGCCAGGGTTCTGTGGAACACTAGGGTTTCTTTAGAGCAGGGATCCTCAAACTACGGCCCTCCAGGTGTTGCGGAACTACACATCCCATCAGGCATTGTAAAACTCTGACATTCACAGACATGACTAGGCATGATGGGAATTGTAGTTCCTGAACAACTGGAGGGCCATAGTTTGAAGACCCCTGCTTTAGAGGTTGCTAGGGGTTCTTTGAGCTGAATAATTTACCTCTTTATTATTGACCTTCTATCTTATGCTGACTGCATAGTTCTGGGGCTAACACCACTTGGTAGAGCCATTTGCAGGACACCAATGAGCTTTTCAGCTTTTTTTTCCAACTGACCTCCCAATTATTTGGTTTTTATCAGGGTTCCCTGAGACTTAAAATTATTTCAATGGTCCCTCTACAGTAAAAAGTTCGTAAAGGCTGTATTAAATTTTTTTTAATAAAAATTAGCTGTTTTTGGCTAAACTAATGTCTATGAGCACCTTAGTTCATAAATAACCTCTACACAAAATTGAATTACTCTAGATCCTTTCCTCCTCTTCATACCTATTCTAAATACTCACTCTGTGACACACGGACGAGCTCTGTGACATTCCACACACCGGAGGTGACAAAGCAGTCCTGGAAAGTGAGATGTCCTGGGCAAAAAGAAAACAGAATTATGTTAATGTCATTTTACGCCAGTTTCACTTCTTCAGGATTTCAAACAGAGATCATTTATCATACAGGATACCTTATTAATAATAATAATTATTATTTTCATTATAGCACCAAAAACTTTGAGATCCCAAAACCTTTGACCTTCCAGAGGTCTATTTATAAAGGAGCGAATGTGACTTTTAATAAACATTCTCGGGTGTGGAATCAATCCGAGTCATTTAAAGCACATGCACCTGGAAGATTGACCGGCAGAGAATGTTTGTTGAATGACAGATTTAAGACTTTACAAGTAGTAAATAAAGGACACACAGGGGGGTATTTACTAAAACTGGAGAGTGCAAAATCTGGTGCAACTCTGCATAGAAACCAATCAGCTTCCAGGTTTTATCGTCAAAGCTTAATTGAACAAACTGAACTTGGAAGCTGATTGGCTACCATGTACAGCTGCACCAGATTCTGAGTGCTGCAGCATAAGTAAATCTGCCCCATTGTTTTTTGACTTTTCCCTTGCATTCGTAAAACCAATTTTCCTAAAGCCTTATGGATTCAGTGGGAAATCTCACAATTAGAATATGGGCAAAGGTTATTTTAGCCATCAATTATCATTCTCATAAAAAGCAAATCATTATATCCACTAATTCCTATGGGTAACTGTCCAGTCTTCTAAATTGGAATTGTCAGTAAAATTAGGGATGTATAGTGTCATTTTGCTGTAAAACTGCAGATTTTGCGTCGCAGAATTGAGCACTTTCAATTTCACTCAAAGGGGTTGATCTACTAAAACTGGAGAATGCAAAATCTGAGGCACCTGTGCATGGTAGCCAATCAGCTTCTAATTCCAGCTTGTTCCATTAATCATTAACAAAAAAAAACCTGGAAGCTGATTGGTTACTATGCAGAGCTGCACCGGATTTTGAACTCTCCAGTTTTAGTAAACCAACCCCAATCAGTAGCTTAGGAAAAAATTTGCTTAAAAAATCTACTTTTTTTTTTAAAATATATTTTGATAGTTTAGTATATGTATATGATGGATTCACACCACTGCATTTAGAGTATGTTGACGTGCGTTGATATACATTTTTTAACACATTGCTTTGATGTTCATTTTTTTTTAATGCAATACATTGATGTGTGGGTTTTTTTGTTCACAGCGGGAGCTAAAATATATTATTTTCTTTCTTTAATGAGCACTGCAGCATTTTCACCCAGCACACATCAATGCAACATGTTGATATAAACTGACCCTATTGGAAGCTATGGATTTTGGCATGTTTTTACACTGGGCCTGTGTTGGGCAATGTAGCCCAACATGCGTTGTGTGAATGGGCCCTCAGGCTGGACTCACACTCTTCCATTTGCATACAGCCTATGTGGTAATGCATGTGCCTGGGTGTGAACAGCCCCATACAGTTTATTTTTCCAAAATACAGGAATTTGCTGTAGATTTATGTAACCCAGACCCATAAGAAAGAATGAATTTTCTGCATGACTATGGTAAGACAAATGCAAACTGGCCTTATTACCCCTAGACCACCCTACTAATGTATACCATCTTAAATAACCAGACGACACCCTGTTTGGAGTAAAATTGGCCGTACTGGCCATTTTTAATTAACAATTAACCGTAAACATTTTATTTACAAACATTACTTTCCCAGATAAATCGTAACCATGTTGTAGATCTTTGAAGGCACTGAAAAGACCCCAAATTTAGTTACTATCAGCATGACCACACAAGGTCCCTAGTCGCAGCACACCGACTCGGGGACAATACCAACTCTCCACCTTCCAACGCTGATACCCATATCCAAATGCCCAGTTAAACCTCGGTTAACTGGCATCTTACCGAGGATCCCATACCATAGATGGTTCCCCATTATGCCATATTGGTCTTAATTTAGAAGGCCTCCAAAGATCCCAACCGCTACACCACTTAAAAACAATCACTGACAGACGTCCATTCCTCAAACAAAACAGAGCGAGAGAGTGGGAGCTGGTTCTTCGGCCGGTGACCTCCGACTGACCACCGGACGCTGGCCCCTCCCTAACTACACTGCGGAAACTTTTCTGGCCACCCCCATTACTCTGAGAAACTGAACCCCAGGCTAACCCTTCAGTAACCTGCTTGTCCTGCTACCCTGTCATGCCAGCCCTGCGCCTATTACTGCATCTTTTGCTACGGGCTTCTCTTGAAACCTATTTTCTGCCAGAGTTTTTCTATATGCAAATCAACAAGTAAAAATAGGCCCGTGTTCTTAGTATTTGTGTTACTTTTCCATTTTATGTGTATTTGATTATTTACTGTCACTTGTATTTCTTTTTTTTCCGTTTTTTTTTTTTTTTGTGAAGACAAATGCAGTGATAGCAAAAATATTCTTCTGTACTCTCATTAACCATATGAAGCCCACCACAGTCTTAAAAACTACCTAATTTACTCCTTTCTCACCAAATCCAAAACATTTCTTCAACATTGAAAATCTCACCAAAATCATTTTTTTTTTAAATTTCACAAGACTGAAAACTGATTCTACTTCTTCCTGCTCTTTTTGTTAGTCTCTATTCTCCCTAAAAGAGGGTGCAGACCCTATAATAACCTGCCATGATCGATCCAAAACTAAAAAAGGTTTTGGCTGAAGTTGGATAACTTTACTTTGTATGGGATAAACACAGAGCAGAAATTCCAGACTTTTTGTGTAGATTTTTTTAACACATACTAGTAATCTTTAGGTGCCTGGATGTTATAATCTGAAATTGATTTAGTTAAATCTTCTGTATTAGATTTATGAAAAACTGAAAAAAAATGTGTGGAGAAAACCTGCATTGCTAAAACTGGAAAACCGATGGCCTATTTTTTTGGAAACACAAGACCAAAATGTGGAAAATAACTCTGGGCCTTTATTATAATCGGTTTCCCATAATTTGGCAAACACTTAAACAGAGACACATGTGAAAGTTTTTAGATTCTCTTTCTAGCAATCCTTTTTGAGCTCTTAAATTTAATCACTACATGTTTTAAATGAAAAATAAAGCACACAGACATGAAAATATAAAAACACATCACTACAGTGTTATAAACATTTCCATAGTCTCCTTCAGTTGTATATCAGGCCAAAAGCCAACAGCACTAATTATCAAGCAATTCAGTTAAAATTTAATTAGGACCAACTTAAAGGGGAACTTAACCCATGACAATTGCTAAAAAATAACATACAGGCCACATTAATAATTATGCTACCAAAATGAGTGTGTGCTGTAAATTGTGTAAAATGGTTGTAAAGTCAGAAGGTTTCTTTTATCTTAATGCATTCTATGCATTAAGATAAAAGCCTTCTGTGTGCAGCAGCTCCCCTCAGCCCCTCTAACACTTACCTGAGCCCCATCTCTGTCCAGCGATGTCCACGAGTGTCTCAGTCATCCGAGTTTCTCCTTCCTGATTGGCTGAGACACAGTAGTGGCGCCATTGGCTCCTGCTGCTGTCAATCAAAGTCAGCTAGCCATTCAGGGAAGAGAGGGGGCAGGGCCGGGTTGTGGCTCTGTGTCTGAATGGACACAGGGAGCTGTGACACGGGTGCCCCCATAGCAAGCTGCTTGCTGTGGGGTCACTGAACAGGAGGGAGGGGCCAGGATCACAAAGGAACCCGAGAAGAAGAGGACTTGGGCTGCTCTGTGCAAATCCACTGCAACAGAGCAGGTAAGTATGACATTTTTATTATTTTTCAAGAAAAAAAAAAAAGCCCTTACCATCACTTTAAGCCCAGAGCCCCCGAACAGCAATAAATACTTGGCTGTCAGCAGATTGACCTCTACAAATTCGGCACAGTGCCTAAAAATATAGCGCAACTGAGCATGTGCAGAACAGGGTGAGATAGTGTATTACTGGATTTTAAACAATATATTGTTTTACATAGCTATGCCCGCCTGAAGTGATCTAGCAGGATCTAATTTTCTGACTAAAGTTTTACTTTAACAAAAAAGTAATAATTGCCCCCCCCTGCTTATATGCATTCTGAAGTTTGTTTATAAAAAAGTTTACATTTTTAAAAATGATTTATTGTATTTTTTTTACACTGTTTCTTTAGGCTTATTATTATTATTTTTTTATCCCTTTTATTGCTGTCACGAGGAATGTAAACATCCCTTGTGGCATCAATAGGCAGTGACAGATGCTCTTTATGGAGAGACCCTTTATCTGATAGACCCCAGATGTCTCCTCTGCTCTTAAAGGCATCTGATGCCACCAAAATCGGTGTGATCAGATGCTTTCCTATTGTAAAAACGGCGCTGTTTACATCCTTGGAAAACGAAAGGGATGAAAATGCTTGTCATTTTCGGTCTCCTAAACCTTCCAGCCCTTGAAAAGCTCTATAGTAAGCCGGCGGAAGTGCGGGCTTCGGGCCTGGGTTCTCCGGTGGGATGGAGAACCTGGAGAGGCACCGGCAGGTGGCGGGCGGGGGGGGGGGTGATCTCTCTCGCTGCCTGTAAAAGCAATCCAGCAGCTAATTAGCAGCTAGGATGGCTTTTACAATAAAGTCAGGCACCCACAGACAAAAACAAAATACCAGAATGATGCCTGGTATACCAATTGAACACCGCAATGTAAATTAAAGTGTTGCGGTCTTCAAGTGGTTAAAACTGAGTTAAATCCCCCCCCAACAGAAGATTGTTCCACTTCAACATTCCTCCCCTCCTCCCCTTGCAAGCAGAATTGTGAGTCATTTTTTCTTCCCTTCTTCCCTATCTTTTCTTTTTAAAACAGTTTTTAATTTTATGCCCCACTCCCGACACCATTCCGACCTAGGCCACAATGAAGTCTGCCTGGTCCTCCTGGGATACTTACATCACACAGAGCGGCTATGGGGCGCAGTCCGGAAGGTGGTCCAGAGGGGGTTCCTGCACAACATCAGAGTTGGCTGCCTGCACCCAGTAGAGGTGCAAGCTTCTATGGGAAGCGAAAAATTGCTCATGGAACCCCCTAACAACCTCTAAAGGAACCCTGTTTGAGAAAGACAGGTCTAGATGATGGGGGACTTAGGTCCCACTATGTCACATGACGATGGATTTAAATCAGTACAACATTTAGTCCCGATATTGATTTGGATGGAGCTAGGTTTTTGGTTTGCTGTGCAGGCAAATGAGTACAATAATGCTCGCTCTGAGTTTTTCTTTGTGATTACTCGTGCTCGTTATCAACAGATGCCTCAACCATAACATGCAGTGCCTCACTATGTAGTCGGTAGTGCGCATTCATTTTTGCGCACGCTTTTGGTATGTTACCTATAATAAACAAGGTCAGGTGCAGTTTGGTCTACACTTATGCAAAAGTAAATGGGCTGCCTTAACGCAAAGCATGGTAGCGTACACACATTAACACACTGCACAGGTTGAATCCTGGTCTTATGCCGCGTACACACGAGCGGACTTTTCGACCGGACAGGTCCGACGGTCTATCCGACGGACTTTCGGCGGACTTCCGACGGACTTTCTGAACAAACGGACTTGCCTACACACGATCACACCAAAATCCGATGGATTCGTATGTGATGATGTACGACCGGAATAAAATAAGGAAGTTTATTAGCCAGTAGCCAATAGCTGCCCTAGCGTCGGTTTTCGTCCGTCAGACTAGCATACAGACGAGCGGACTTTTCGATAGGAACTGGGTCGGCGGAGTTCCGACATAAAGATTTGAAACATGCTCCAAATCTAAAGTCCTTCAGATTTTCGACCGAAAAAAAACGCTGCAGGTCCGATGAAGCCCACACACGGTCGAATTGTCCGCCGGACTCGGTCCGTTGGACCAGTCCGGTCACAAAGTCTGCTCGTGTGTACGCGGCATAAGGGAAACCTGTGCTGATAAAGCATATACTGTAGGTGCGATTGCTGACCTCTCCTTCTTAAAATGCCAAAATCAGTACTAAATTACTGATATGTAACCATAGGCGAGTGCAGCCTATTGCATTAGGGTGTGCACAAGGGATCGACCGATTATCAGTGTGGCCTATATTCACTTTTTCAGAAGTATCGGTATTGGTCAAAAAACTGACCAATATTACCGATATTGGACAGTGTCATTTTTTTTTCAATGTACAAAATATCGGCAAATAATATTGGTTATCGGCAGGAGAGGTGGCCGAAATATCTGTATCGTATCGGCACCGAAAAAACTTTATCGGTCGGGTCCCTAGTGTGCACCCAAAAGCTCAAACACACATGCGTGTGTGTGTGTGTCTATATATATGGCCCTGGCACATTGATCTCCCTGCCGCCACAGTGAAAGTCTTATGGCAGAGCCAGTAATGCCACGACCAGACTTTCTGGGAAACTAGGTCCGACGTTCTTCCTGCCAGACTTCCGGCGGACTACCGCTGGACTTTCTGAATGGACGGACTTGCCTACACACGACCGGACTTTCCGGCAGACTAGGTCCGCCGGTCTTCCTAACGGAGTGTCGCTGGAGTTACGGCGGACTTTCAGAATGAATGGACTTGCCCACACACGGCCAAGTCCGTTCATTTTGAACGTGACTCGGGTACAACGGGACTAGTACCTTTTATCGGCGAGATTGACGCCTTGCGAGCCCCGGCCCTTAGGTCTGGTATGGATTTTAAGGGGAAGCCCCTACCGGAAAAATCGGCGTGGGGGTCCCCCCAAAATCCATACCAGACCCTTATCCGAGCACGCAGCCCGGCCGGTCAGGAAAGGGGGTGGGGATGGTCCTGAACCGTACCAGGCCGCATGCCCTCAACATGGGGGGTGGGTGCTTTGGGGCAGGGGGCGCCCTGCGCCCCCCCACCCCATAGCACCTTGTCCCCATGTTGATGAGGACAAGGGCCTCTTCCCGACAACCCTGGCCATTGGTTGTCGGGGTCTGCGGGCAGGGGGCTTATCAGAATCCGGGAGCCCCCTTTAATAAGAGGGCCCCCAGATCCCGGCCCCCCACACTATGTGAATGAGTATGGGGTACATGGTACCCCTACCCATTCACCTAAGGAAAAAGTGTCAATAAAAAAAAACACACTGCACAAGTTTTTAAAGTAATTTATTAGACAGCTCCGGGGGTCTTCTTCCGGCTTCGGTGGTCTCTCCGGTTCTTCTCTGCGCTCTCCGAGTCTTCTGCCGGGCTCCTCCGCTATCTTCTGCTCTTTTGCTAGCTGGGGCCCAGACTTCTGCCTTCTTCTCTTCTTCCGATGTTAACACGAAGCTCTCTCTGGCTGGAATGCTCTCTGAGCGCTCCGCTGTGACTTATATAGGCGGTGACCCCGCCCCCTTATGCCGTCACAGTCCCTGGGCATGCTGGGACTGTGACGGCATAAGGGGGCAGGGTCACCGCCTATATAAGTCACATCGGAACGCTCAGAGAGCATTCCAGCCAGAGAGAGCGTTGTGCCAACATTGGAAGAAGAGAAGAAGAGAAGAAGGCAGAAGTCCGGGCCCCTGCTAGCAAAAGAGCGGCAAAAGAGCAGAAGATAGCGGAGGAGCCCGGCAGAAGACCCGGAGAGCGCGGAGAAGAACCGGAGAGTCCCCCGAAGCCGGAAGAAGACCCCTGGAGCTTTCTAATAAATTACTTTAAAAACCTGTGCAGTGTGTTTTTTTTATTGACACTTTTTCCCTAGGTGAATGGGTAGGGGTACCATGTACCCCATACTCATTCACATAGGGTGGGGGGCCGGGATCTGGGGGCCCTCTTATTAAAGGCGGCTCCCGGATTCCGATAAGCCCCCCGCCCGCAGACCCCGACAACCAACGGCAAGGGTTGTCGGGAAGAGGCCCTTGTCCTCATCAACATGGGGACAAGGTGCTTTGGGGTGGGGGGGCCGCAGGGCGCCCCCTCCCCCAAAGCACCCACCCCCCCATGTTGAGGGCATGCGGCCTGGTACGGTTCAGGAGGGGGGGCGCTCGCTCATCCCCACCCCCTTTCCTGACCGGCCGGGCTGCGTGCTCGGATAAGGGTCTGGTATGGATTTTGGGGGGACCCCCACGCCGATTTTTCGGCGTAGGGGGTTCCCCTTAAAATCCATACCAGACCTAAGGGCCTGGTATGCCCATCGCTCGTCGTAATAGGAAAATTGTTTGGCTTTCCATCAGGAACTGAGTCCAGCGGACATACGACGGGAAGATTTGAAACATGTTTCATTTCTAGGTCCGGTGGACTTTTGGGAAAAAAAGTCCGCGGGAGCCTACACACGATCGGATTGTGCGGCGGACTCCGGTCCACCAAACCAAGTATGCCGTAAAGTCCGGTCGTGTGTACGCGGCATAAGAGGGAGATCTTACCCATTTCCCAGCTGCTACATGGACAGATAATGCTAATGCACACTAGGTGATTAGGGTGTGCCCAGACACACCCGGCACACCCTGTGCACACACCTATGTATGTAACAGGTATGCAACTACATGATCCACATGTAGATTAAAATACTGAAGTCAGGCAACTAGGATTTTCAGAAAGAAGTCAGGAACGACCTTTGTCTATGTTCCCTCATTAAGGGCTTTTCTTTTAAAAAGAGCTGTCAGAAATCTAGTAAACAAAAAAAAAACCTTAAAAATAGTATTGAAGTAAGGTTATAGATTTCAGGAAAAAAATCACGGTTACACTCTTGCATTTTAACGCTTGCTTTGCAACGAGCTAAAACCTTCAACTTCCCATAATATAAATAGCGCCTGTTCCCATCTCAGCCATGCAGTGCACTGCGTTTAGAAAAATACGATGTGTCGATTTTTTAAAATCCGTTTTAGATTTTGCGGAGGCTCATGGAAGTCAATAGCAGAACATTCAAATGCATATAACACGCGTTTTGATGTGTTGGCAATATGTATGAACAAGCCTTGGTCAATGACTGTTAACCCTCTCCACTCCGAAATTCTAAAGTCAAGAACGCATGGGAGACATGTCAACCTGCAGCAAAATACATGTCAGCGCACAAAGGAAATGCTTGTTCATGCATGACAACGCACCTGCCTAGGGCATAAAAAAAAACACACCTCTATTCATACTCACAGATCTAAATGGGCATTTGATGTTTATAGTATATTATTTAATACCAAAATAATTGTGTTTGTGTGTGTGGCGGGGGGCAATAAAATATATCTGCAATGCAGAATATGTTAAAATTCATTCTGTTGACTTGTTTATAAGACTTAAAAAAAATATAAAAAAAATATATACTATTTAGAAATAATAAATAAAAAAGCAACACAAATACCTGTTAAAGCAAAATACAGTGTTGTAAAGATTGTTTGTTTTTTTATTGTAATTTGAAATCTAGGTTTGACTTGTTCTAGGAGTCAAATTTTGCAGGAGCTGAACTAAGAATATTGGGGCAAGGTGAAAGATCGTGATGCCTGTAGCAATTACGTATGATCTTGAGTGAGTGTGTGTGTGTGTGTGTGTATATATATATATATATATATATATATATATACATATATACAGTATATTACGAAGATTGCAAATGCTGTACATATAGTATATAAATATATATATATATATATATATATATATATATATATATACACATACACTATATATAGTATATAGTATACTATATCTATCTATATATATATATAGATATAGATATAGATATATATATATATATATAGATCTATATATATATCTATATATAGATCTATATATATATCTATATATAGATCTATATATATATCTATATCTATCTATCTATCTATCTATCTATCTATCTATCTATCTATCTATCTATCTATCTATCTATCTATCTATCTATCTATATCTAAATATAGATATATATCTATATCTATATATAGATATATATATATCTATATATATATATATATATATATATATATATATATATATATATATATATATATACAATACACATACACACCCATACTCTTATACCTATATATTTACAACAAATGCAACAAAAGGAAAAACTTCAGCTTTACTAAATAAGGTCCTGTGGACACAGGTACAGTTCCTTAAAGGCCCTTTTTAATGATTTATTTTCATTTTTTTACTATGGATATATATCATACAGTCTTTTTTATTATACAGTAAGTGACTGCATTGTGAATACATTTGTAATAATGAGGACTATATTTTCTGTATTGTAAAGCAGAACTTACCATTTGGTGGAGGTTTTATGTCTACCTCGGTCTGCTGGTTTGAATTATCCGACTGTCCGGAATCTGTGGGAAAGCAAGAGAAGAAGAAAGTTTTATAATTTTTTTTTTTTTTACATTCTTTATACTTTTTGTGATGTATATGTACATACATAAATATATAATATTTTTGGTAAAGCAATCATGACTTTATAGGGCCTGGAAAATCCTTTTTTTTTTGCCTGCCTTTTCATCATTTTTAAAGTATTTTCTTTGGTACAACGGCTGAGATTTCCCATCTGGCTTGGAAAGCACACTCTTACGCCAACATACTCGCTAGGAAAAGGGCATTTTTTTTTTTTTGTCCGCTGTGCATTTTTTCATTTAATGCACTAATTTGTTTATCTGTTTCTCTTTCGGCTCACTTGAGGGTGCTTGAAACTGTCGATAACACATTCTTTTTATTATTAATGGTTCATGGAAGAGAGGACAGAATATAGACGGAACTATCACAAAACTGTTGTGAATTGCTGGCAGCCATTTTAAAGCTTGGCAGCCATTTTAGAGCTGGCTGCCGGTCTCCGAGAGAAGCACGGAGAGGCGAGATTAGGAATGTACGGCTAAAAAGAAATCAAATATATTTACATAAAGCTGGGTTAACTGGTAGAACAAATATACTAGTGTAGGCATGTAATAATGTTGTAGCCTTTACTCTTTTGCGCTGTAATAAGGACATTTATACACGAAGTTACAGAGAGAACAAGCCCCGGAAACTACATTTGATTCTCTAGATCTGATAGACTAGGATATAACACCAGTTGGTATGGACTTTTAAGGCTTTTCAGGAGATCCAACTGTCCTATTTTTAGGACAATCAAGCGGTCACACGTCTTCTTTAAGGTAGGACCATGAAACACAGTTCTGGGACTTATCAAATGCTTACACAGCCCTATTTTTGTAGAAGAAATCTTGAAACCTTACAACAAACACTCAGAAATGAAGAATGGGATGTATTTTAGCTCAAACAAGCACAACGAGCCTTCTTAAAACAGAAGGTATCAAAACAGCTTCCATCACAAATCTCAAAAATAAGGGATTTTTTCCCTCACTTTAAGATAGTAGGCAGAGCCATTCAAATCATCAATTTATTAATTCCCTTGTTTTCAAAAAAAAGAAAGGAGAGAAGCTGGATGGCTAAATCCTTGGAGTGCCATCATCCCAAACAAGTAGAGGATTATAATAGAAAATAAACTAGGGACTTTGTAGGACGGCACCCAAAGACATTATTTCAACACATCAATATAAAGAAATATTCCAGATGTATTCATATCATATAAAAGTTTAAAAGATATGGTGCACAATACAATATTCTTTTGATACACTACAAAGATTACTTATATCTTTGCATTATACTGAGTGTCCTAATTCACAGGTAATAGATTGTGGTCAACATGTTTGGTCCACTTCATCAGGACTGGCAGCAAAAGGGCTACAAGACATCCACGGTCACAATTACCATAGTTTATGGCGTTATATGGTTAAAGCAATCTAAGAGTACACTTATTTCCACAAAACATACTTCTATCTGGGATTAAAGGGTAGAGAGGTCCAAGACATAATGTTGTCCTGTCACAAGATGGTGGCATTGAAAGAGACCTTCTGTCTTTCCGATCAACAGAATAGAAATGAGCCCCATAAATGTGAATGTGAAACGGGTGACTTCTTAAATATGGTTTGAAGGTGCAATAGGATTTGCCTCTTCTGGTCACAGGTGATGGCATTTATTACGGATACTTTCAACCTCTCAAATGTATGCTGTCCTAAGTGGTGCTTGTTAGGAATTTTTGAAGATCTGGAGGCGTCTGCAGTTACTAAGCCCTTAAGACAATTGTACTTAATTGGTAGACATGTGCAGAACGTAAAAATTAGTTTTGTTTCAGGTAGATTCATCATGTTCCTAATCCAGTTTCGGTGATTCGTTTTGGAATTTTTTTAGTTTAATTTAGTTTAATTTAGTTTTGTTTATTAATTTTGTAACGAATTTCAAAGTTTTGGAACAATTTGAATTCGGATCGGTCAAAAAATGATCAATTCTAATTCTGTGTGAAGAATAGCTGGTTGCTAAGAAGCGGGCCGGGAAGCTGGCCGCCTTGTCGCTAACAACCGATAACTCCGGATGGCTTCCCCACTGACAGCTGAAATGTAAACTAAAGAATACCGGCAATTAAAAAATGCAGAAAAAAAACACAGCTTGGAGTCTCCCCCAATCCATACCAGGAGCTTCGGGCCTGGTATGGATTTTAAGGGGAACCCCGCACCAAAAAAAAAAAAAAGGCGTGGGGTCCACCCAAGATCCATATCAGACACTTATCCGAGCATGCAGCCCGGCAGGCCAGGAAAGGGGGAGACGAGCAAGCGCCCCCCTCCTGAACCATACCAGGCCATATGCCCTCAACATGGGGATGGGTGCTTTGGGGCGGGTAGAACTCTCAGACAATATCTTGCTAAAATGTCCTCTTTATTTCCTGAATTATCATCTTGTATGTTATGGCTGATGTAGGGGATTTTACCCACCCTGCAACGAGTGCCCTGTTCTTTCTCTTATGTAATAGTCATATGATATTGTAATTGCATTGGTCTATGTCTGATTGTTTGTTCAATAAAACCCAGTTAAAAAAAAAAAAAAAAAAAGAGATGAGCCCCTTTTGGACCACTATATTGAGATCATGGAATTGCATGGATGTTTTGCAGCCCTATCACTGCTGGTCCTAGCAAATTGGTGCTATCTATGAAACGCGTTGACCACAATCTGTTACCTGTGAAACGGGACATTCAGTATAATGCAAAAGTATAAGTGGTCTTAGTAGTATATACTGTAAACAAACAAAATTGCATTGTGTATAATATGTGATTCTTTTAAACTTTTATATGATATGATTAATAAATCTGGAAATATTTTTTTATATTTTCTGATTTATGTCCTTGGGTGCCGTCCTAGAATGTCCCTAGTTCTTTTTCTGCTATTATCATTTCCTTCCTTTCCATTTAATTGCTTGGGCCAGTTGTCCATCCGGAACTTCAGATGCAGTCTAACATTTAAGAACCACTTATTTCAAACTGCATACAGCTGTTTCAGGATTATTGGCCATCCTCAGTCCAGTGTTTGGAAATCATGGCCTCAGCGGAGTAGTACTTGGGGAGTAATGAGAAAGTTTAAACAGAAAGGTTATGTTGTTGCAGGCCAAAAGGAACCAAAAAATCCTTCCCCTAAACCAGTGAAAAACACAGCAGAGCATTCTTAGGTACGCTCATATCTCACTTTCATTGTCAAATAGTATGGCTGAGCCATACAAATCATTCATCCATGCCTCCTGGCCAACTCGCTGACCTATTGTGCTGAAAATGCTATATCCCTGGCTGGTGGATCAATGGTTTTCATTCTTCGAGTCAAAGACCCAGCATAAGTATATAGATAAAATAAAATCACTTATAGTCTAAGGTTATAGTCTTATTAAAGGAGAAGTATAGCCAAAGCTCATTTGGCTGTACTTCTCCTATGGATCACAGGAGTGCAATGGTGGCGGCAGGTGCGTTGCTAGGTGGCAAAAAGACCAGGGGCTTCGGCCCGAAGTCCAAGGCTGGAAATGGGGGGGGGGGGTGTACGTGACGCAGGCTTTTTTTCTGGCTGGGCCGTGACCTACTTGACCTACATACACTGACCTACCTGACCTATATACACTGACAGTAATGACCTACATAGACTAACCTACCTACACTGACCTACCTACACTGACCTACATACACTGATGGTAGTGACCTACATACAGTGATTCAACCATGGTGTGTGCAGTGTCACAGCAGCCAGGCAGTCAGTCAGTCAGTCGTCAGAGGAGGAGCCGAGGAGGAGAAAAGAGCGGCTCTCCCGAGCACTGAGCGGGGATGTGGCGTGGTGGCCACATTGTAATTTCCGCCTTCTGGAGCCTGCAGCGCCTATCATGGGCGTCACACGTCCCGCGGTCCCAGCACTGGACCAGTGGGATGTCCATCATAGGTGTTGCAGGCTCCAGAAGGCGGGACCTGCTATGGCACTCGGCCGACACTCGGTCACACTCGGCGGCACTCGGCGGCGCACGGGATCAGATCGGTCCCGGCGCTCGCCACTCGGGGCTAACAATGGAGAGCTGCATGCCTGAGACTCGGGGCTTTTCGGGGTCACATTCGAGGCTTCAGCCCCCCTAGCCACCCCCTCCCGACGCCCCTAGGCGGCAGTGTTCGATCGCTCGGTTCTCAGTGCAGAGGCGCCGGGGGATAGATGCAGCATTGGACCGATTCTGCATCCACCTAGGTAAGCATAAAGAAAAGCCCAAACCCATACTTCTCTTTTAAACCCTGAATTCCAAAAAGTCTATAGTGCTGTAGACCTCAGCACTTACCAGGTTTTCTGTGTGTTTTTCTAGCAAAGCCTGTGGTTGTTTTTCATTCCATGTGTCTTAAAGGACTCTTCACAAGTTCCTGCATAGGGTTCGATGACACCAGAATGCACACTAAAACGAGCCGTTTTACCTTGCGGGTTGGTGTCCGATGTGTACGGGTGCCACCTTGCATTGTGGAGTACCATCAGTGACAGATTGTTGCACCCACAATGCATCAGAGAGCAACACAGGAAATAATTTTTGACTGTGGCGATCAAGCTATATAATTCTTCTCTGGGAGGGCTGGAGGTGAAGATCTAATTCTGGTTTATGATCAGGATTTTTTGTTGTTTTTATAGTATGTTGGTATTGTGCTTATTATTATTTGGGGGATGTTAGAGAAACTGGTGTATTATTTGTATTTGGCAGTTTGTCTGTTTTTTAATCTGTGTTATTTATTCTATGTTGTATTTTAATTGTATGGATGTTTTTATTTGTAATGTCATTTTAATTTTGTTTATTTGGTGCTAATGGCTGTTATTGGTAATTTTGTTGTGTTTTTGTATCTTGTTCAGGTAATGTTGTGACCTTCTGCTGTCTTTGTTAGTGTGTCTGTATCGAAATAATTTCCCAATTCCCTTTGGGATTAGTAAGGTATTCTGTGTTCTGTATTCTATATGTATTGTTACAATGCAAGGCACTGTTTACCTTTCTTTTTTTTCAAAAAACTTTATTGAAATATCAAAATGATCTTTAAATTTATTCACTTCTATGCACCACAGCCAAGCTGCATTGCTGTGACCAGCACTTATGTCAGGTGAGCTCCGATGCATTACAAAAAAAAAAAGGAACATGTCTGCATTTTACACAACCTATCTCAAGGCAGAACTGAGATTTGAACAGGACACAGAAAAAAAAAGATTTTCTAAGTGTATCCACACATAGAGAAAGCTCAGATGCCTACAGAGGCATGCCATGGCTCTTCACTCCTGTTAGCAAGTTGATTGAAAGCAGCTGGGGCCTGCGCTGTACTTGTTCCTTGTGTCAAACTCCAGAAGTTCGGGGAAGCGTATCAGATCTATCCAGAGATATTGAAGTGGTAGTAAACCCCTCGTTGTTATTTTTACCTAGAGGTAAGCCTATAATAAGGCTTACCTCTAGGTAAAATTAATATCTCCTAAACGTCCACCCTTTACGAGATTTTGACCCTGCAAGCAGCCAGTGACATCACTGGCGCATGTGCTCTGAAAGTCCAGCATACCTTGCTGGAACCGAGGGCTCCGGCGCGCATGTGCATGAATGACGTCATTGCGGCGCCGGCCACTCACACAGCCGGAGCGTGCAAACCTGGAAGAAAGACTGGGGGAAGAAGTCAGCAATCTCAGTGGTGACAGCAAGCCATGGGAGGGCTACGTTCTAAGGTAAGTGTTGATATTGTGTTCCCCTACTGGTGGGGGAATGCAGAGATCTGTCTCTGCTGGGAGAACACAATGATTATTGCTAGTGGCTATAGTAAAAATCTGGCATGGTGGTTGTACCCAAGTTGATCAATTATTCAACTTGAGGACATTCAACCTGCCCATAAATGACTTGAATCTCAGCCGGTCCCTGTTAAACCGGCCAAGATTTGAACCATCGATGGCCAGCTTAAGAGCAAGTGTAAATAGATTTTTGTTCACTTCTCATCCGAATGGCTTTTCTTCCCCATTTAAGTCTATGGAAATGCAGCTTGAAGCAGGTCAAATAAGGATCAGATGGAGGTCAACTACAGGTCAAATGCACCTGTCATTAAATTCTGAATGATCTTAGAAGTTGAGATCAAGGGCAAGCTGCATTTGGCACCCCAAAAGTCTAAATAAGTTGTTTTCTTGATGTTTCGAATGCCACCAAAAGCCCTTCGATATCGGTTCTAAGGGAGGCCATGGTCATTTGCATGGTATTAGGATGGAGAAAGGTGGATGTAAAACTACCAGAACAAAATGTTGCTTGCGAAATTTATGGCCAATTCTCCTGAAATATTGCTCAAAAAACAGTAATAAGTTCCGATTTCAAAAAAATTGTTCTTTCAATAGACTTGCCAGGTACAAGGAATGTGTGTGCATATTGTATTCACTCATTCGAATAGATGAAGATGAGAAAATAAATACGTGAAAGGATTGTCTAATGAAGCCAAAAATCTCACAGATTTTTCCAATGATGGTTGTCTACAATAAACCTTTCGTACAAACGCTCTTTTTTGGACCAATATTTGACACCAAATTATGTCTTTCTCCCGTGATTTGTGACTTGGTATAGTCTTATACGTTTATTTCATCAGTGTCACTTTTTAGTGCATCACACATTAAGGCATTCCTGGCAGCTCTGGGCACAATATTCCCATCTCTCTCGCCCCCTCTGTCCCTGTGCCAGCCTCATCCTGCACCCCCCTCCCTTCTCTGAAGCCCCCAAGGGCTGCCGAGCTTC
Source organism: Lithobates clamitans (assembly GCA_037952925.1). Lineage (NCBI taxonomy): Eukaryota > Metazoa > Chordata > Amphibia > Anura > Ranidae > Lithobates > Lithobates clamitans. The sequence goes on along the minus strand of JBBGZY010002376.1, from coordinate 1,556,966 downwards.
TAGGTCTCTTCCACCATCTTATCAGCGGCTCCAGCTGATAAATCACAGCCGTGAGGTGCCCCTCGCACACTGTGTGGATTATCTACACCCTCCCCCCCCCCTTCAATACTGCAGTCCCCTGAGCTGGCATACACACCATAATAGGGGGGCAGGAGACAAGGTGGCAAAGATGCCACCATGACATGTGCAAGCAAACTTCCAGATCCGACAGGCGTGCATATTTCAGGGATTCGCCACATACATATTTCAGGACTCATACAATACACGGTCGCCTAACAATGAACTCTGATGAGTTGGAACGCTCATTTGCATACTAAAGTGACGCAGGAAGGATGAAATGGGTCTCTTTGTCTTTCACACAGGAATCACAGGGTAACAAAGATTCTGATTTGAGAATTTAATTAGAGCCCTTATGTTCAATGGAATCTTTGATTCCCTGTATCCTCTGTGAAGAGACACAAAAAACGATTAGGTCTGTTTACTCAAGCTGGGAAAATCCAGTGAAATTCCTTATGACAGGAAAGAGTTTTCTGAGAGTTTTAGCTGACTAGCAGCTAGAGTCAAAGGTTGCATAAGGTACTCCATATGTATAGTGATTTGTACATATATTTTTTTCTTATTTAATGAATGTTCAGGACATTTTTTTTTATAGTCAGGTCAATATAAAATACTGTACAATAATATTATGTGTCCTTATATCCAGCCATCAATGGTATCTTTAGGCTGCTTTTCACATGTTTCCAGTTTCTCCTTTAGCTCCTGCTGATTAAAAAGCCTGTTGTTTACAGAGATCAGTAACTTAAGCTGAAATGTAAAGTGCTTCCACACCCTGTGCACCCAGTTTACAAACTCCTTACCCCCTCCTGTTGCAGAATATTATTATTTTTTTTATTGGTACATGCATTTTGTTTTCTCATGCTATCAGGCAATTCCAGGCAATTCTCACCTACGTGAGACTAATGTACCCCAGCTCTTTGAAGCCTCCTGGGATATCCACGTCACATCCCAGGAGGTTGCAGGGTAATTTACAGGACATTATGCATGCACTTCAGTGAGTCATCAGGAGGTTGACTGCAAAAACCTGGAGGAGACAGCTGGCTTTGTAAGACGACAAGATGGTTGAGTGGGACCCAGCGTACAGCAGAGGATTAATGCAGGACAACGCTGAACTTGCTGGACATGTGAGTTTGAAGATAACCCAGCGAACAAGGATTACCACAAACTTAAACAGGGGGTGCAGTTCCCCTTTTAGATAAAAAAGTGAATGTGTCAGAGCACTGATCCCCCCCCCCCCTTGTACTTTTAACGCCAAGGTTTTAATTACAGACAGAGTGTCTAAAAGGAGACAACTACTGCTGTGATTTCTTTGCAAAACTCGTAGTGTTCTGGAAATACTTTATGTATTACATGTTTATTTAAAATGAAATATTGTATATATAACATAAAAAAGAAAGAAAACTTCAGTTTAAAAATATAGAAAGTTATATTAAACAGTTCCTTTTTAAAGGGTTACCTTTACCAAAAATCTGCCTATGCAGGTAAAGGCTGTTGGTACATTAAAAAAAATGGGCAGCCTTGACTAAAGTTAAATAATGCCCTTGCTATAGGTGTAGGTAAATGACATACCTCATGAAGACTGACTGGAATACTGCTAGGATTTTGCTAAGACATTGCTAAGAAAGGCCTAGTCATTACTGCTCACCTCCACCATCACAGGAGCGAGCTTTTTCTCTGAATCAAACCCCCTCACATGGCTCTTTCCCTCCCCTGATGCAGTAGCTCTGAGCTCAGCGATTGAAAGCTCACTCCTGTGATGGTGTAGGTGAGTAGTGCTGACTAGGCCTTTCTTAACAACATCCTAGCAACGTCCTGGGAGTATTCCAGTCAGGCTTCAGCAGGTACATAAATGGCCTACAGCTTTATTAAATTTTAATCAAATCTGTACATTTTTTTTTTACCTACAGTCTCCCCTTATCTGCATAGGCAGTTTTTTTGTTTTTTTTTGCTAAAGGTGAACAAGCCCTTTAAATGATCACCACCCGACTGATTATTTCATGGTTATCTATGAGCATGTTTAGTTCAAGCAAGAACCTCCATCTAGCTGTGTTCAGGAGAAAAGTTCTCTAACTAGGTTTGATGTTGATGGCTGGAGGCTTTTGCTCCAAGAGATTAGAACGATGCTCAAGATACTGTAGTTTTTTAGTCCATAGACTTACAAGCTGAGGCAATGCGAACATGCTTATCAATGAAAGTATCTCCTTACAAAAAAAATTCAGAGGTTGGACTCTGTATGATCCAACTTCTGTCTAATGTGTCTGAGTAAGAACATGAAAATTTTAGGCAGGAGGTCACCAGGACTGGTTTAATAACTGGGGTCAGACAAGGTTATGTTGTTTTTTACGAAGATAAAAGAATTGCATATCTGTCATTTTAAAAGGGAAGCCCATAATTTCTCTCACTTCCTGTTCCTGTCTCTTCTTCTTCCTGAGATTTGCCATTGTCTCCAACCTAACAGCGGTTTACAAGTGTGCAGGAAATCCTAGGACATGTACCAAATTAATTGAAATGCAAAAGGTTCCAGTGCACTCTGAGTATGCCCGCTAAACTGTATGGTTGCTACTTCGATAGAGGCCCAGGTAGGGTTGCCACCTCATCCCATTAAAACCAAACACATATTAACGACACAGGTTCTGTGGCTGATTACGATGATAATTAAACTCACTTGGTGCCTTATCTGTAATAATAAGGCTTCAGAACCTGTGTAATTCATATGTGTTTGGGTTTAAATAGATAAAGTGGCAACCCTAGGCCCTGGTCAGCAGTGGTACACAACCTCCATAGCATTTCTGCTGTTTAACTTGATTAACGTCCTCTTCCAATGTGTGCACATACAATAATCAGGTTGAAATACAACATAACTTAATGGGAAAATATTTCCAGTGGCTGGACAGGGCCTTTTCTGTCACTGCAGCAAAGGTTGGCAAAAAAAAGGAAAGTAACTCCCAACCTGTAACACCTTGCATAGTCATGACCAACCCTTATATTCCTACTCAATTACATGAAAAAGCCAGCACACCACCCATGGACCTCAAAAATGTAGGCATGTAATATTGGCATATACTATGTGCCTTCTTACCTTTTCTTTATGTGACTGCTTTTGCATTTTGACCTTAACACATTTTTGAAGTCCATGGTTGGTATGCTATTTCTTGTAATTGAGCTAGAATATGGTGACGAGGATCCCAGCACTGGGCGTATGGGGAATAGTGCTCAACATAATAGACAGTCTCCCTTTTTAAAAGATCGTATTAGTTGGATTCACGCTTTGCATAGTGAAAATGCTTGCAGTACCTTTTTCATCAATGTTATTACAGACGTTTTTTGGTGCAGAAAAAATATTCTGGGTGGGCAGGTCATATGGAGTGCTGCATTATAAGGCGGTAAGATGCACTGTTACCAACCATTTCTATGGGCCCCAAAGACACACAGAGTTAAATTCATGCAGCCTGCATTTTCCGTAAGGCACTGCAGCACAGAGATATGAAGGAGTCTGATCAAGCTGCAATCCAAATAAAAGTTGGATACAGATTTTCAGTAGGTCAGTCAAGTTATTACTGGGCACACAGGCTCCAGCAAAACCAGGACATCCCCTAGGAAAGGGTGGACAACCCAGAGTTGAGAATCCATGTATACAGTCTAGTGAAAGTGCTAAAAAATGTGTTCACATTAGGAGAACACAGAACGTTCAACACATTTCAGGAATAAAGCAAATTCCTCTTCCTTCAGCTGCTGTAAGTGGTGAGACTGTTAGTATGGCATAATCACCAGGGTTAATTTGTACACAGTCTGTGCCAAAATGGTGTCTGGTTACAGTAAGGTCATCAGGTGTTAGGTCCCTTTTAGGTAGAGCCCTCCTTCAGTGATGTCATGGGTGAGTCAGTGCCCTATTATAAGCCAGTTTGGGAGAAACCTTAGCAGCACTTGGGGCATGAGAGCTACACACCCCGCAACTATGTGAATGTAACCCGCACGCATAGGCTCTGGATAGGGCAGGAGGCTGGGAGGAATACACCTGTACCCAGGAGGAGCTGTAATCTTTCTGCCCCTTATGGAGATAGAGGCTAGGGCGGATTGCAAAAGGCCTTTTAGGCCAGAACGTAAGATCCGTGTGTGAGGCTGCTTCCCTTAAAGATCCCAGGATGAGAATTACCAAGTGGTGAGATGACTACCGTGAGCACAGACCTGTGAGTACTAATGACCCTGGGTGGAGGAGAGACTATAGGGAAGATGGCTGCTAAAGGTGCTGCATATGCTTTTACATGTGACTACTGCGGACCGTCCACTAAATGTAATTGACTGTGTAATGTCAATTGACTCCGGAATGTATGTCCTTGTGATGTGACTGTTGTGCCATTTCCTGGATTCCATCAGTTAAGTGCAGCAAACAATTTTATGTGTGGACATTCTTTTCTTTGGGGATGTAAAGGTCAATGGCTGGGAATGTTGTGTGGAGGCCTCTGGCATGGGGTTGGGCACAAGACGGCAGAGGGTTCAGCCTTAGCAGGACGGATAGTGTTCTAACAGGACAGGAGTAGGGTTGGGGACTTGTGCTCTTGGCACCAAATTCAGCCAACCATGAAGCCTCTCATACAAACTGGCCGTGTCATACACTTGGGAACCATCATAGCTCCCAACTTTTTGAGATGAGAACAAGGGACACATACATACAAAAATATGTAGGTATAGGACACACCCCTCTGCCATGTTCCATTAAAGGAGAATTATACAAAGAAAAGAATTAGTGAAACCCACAAGTGCTTTTTTTATACCAATACTATTCCTTTACACTGGCTTTTGAAATTTACAAATGCAGAAATTTATGAATTGAATGAAATGTTTAGCACTGGGAAATACCTTTTGAAAGATAAAAAGTGATTTTTTTTATATACAACTATATAGATCAGACCAAAATGAGGGACAAATGAGGAGGAAAGAGGGACAGAGGGACTTTCTTCCAAATAAGGGACAATCCCTCAAAATCAGAGACAGTTGGGAGCTATGGTCAACATAGACTAGACTGGTGGATTTGCTGGAGGAACAGAGAGTGTGGATGTGAATGTTGACCCAATCAACCTATGATTTGATGATTAATGTGAACACAGGCTTCACCTCCTTTACTTTGCTAAGTGAACGTCACCAAATCATGGGTTGATTTACTGAAGAATTAGCGAATATTCACTTAGCGTAGTGAAGAAGCAAAAGCTGTGTTCACTCCCATCAAGTCAAAGCAAAAATCCCTTGCAGATGATTGGGTATTTATTATTCATCCCATTAGAATCAGACACATCACAAACTAATTCAGATTGGACTGTCTATGAAACCAGCTTCCTGTAAGATCATGAATGATCTAACATTCTTCTTTTATAGGTCCTCCACTAAAGTGCTCTGAATGTTTATTTTAGCATTCAGTGCTGGCCTTGCGATAAATTATTGGTTCATCACAAATTCCATCATTTCAAGAATTTCGAATAATTAAAAGATACAAATTTTGCAGTCTGGCCGATGGTTTTGGTTTTAATTCCCTCTTACTCATTTTAGATTAAATAAACAATTGACACTTTATTCTGATCATTCAATAAATTGAACGTACCAGTATTCTGAATCATTTTTATAAAGCATATTTTTCAATCACCTTCAGTCAAGTTTTACTTTAAATTCGGTCAAAGAGGAATGATGTGAATCGGATACGCATCTCATACACATGATTGCGATTTCAAATTTGATTTGGTTTGGATTGAGCGAAAACAGCAAACATGCTTTGCATTTCGAAATAAAACTTCTGATCAATATGATCAAATTGCAAATTCTGATATAAAAAGGGCAAATTAATGAGTATTGAACTCAACGAAGCCAGTGATAAAAAGATGCAGCATTTCATTCCCAGGATATCACAGACTACAGCACCCAGAATGCTTTGCAGATTCACTATGGAAATTGTTGGCCTCATAAGCTGATCACAGATGGCAATGTTGGCAAGGCTTAATGAAAGGGGAAGTAAGTTGTGCACCTGATGCTCCTTATACAGAGGATGTCTGGGAAGCAGCTGTGCCCCCAGCACTACCCCCATGCCTGGCCTGTGCCTCGCTTATAGTAAATTACAAATGAAGAAGATGGGGCATCTCCTCTCTATTGGGTTTGGTGAAATGCAATTTTCATGTTGTTCCCAAAGATCCATCCTCATGTGCAATCTGTTTTCATCCTCTACTGTGGTGCGAGTATTTCCATTTATATAGCTCTTACACATTCCGTACTTTGCTGCAATCATAGTGCCACTCTTCTAAGTCTCTACCCTCAAAGGAGCTTACAATCTAATGTTCTATAGACTATCTCTGCAGGAGGACATGCTTCCGACTGCAGATATATTATATGAGGCTGCTAAAAATCGTTGCCATTACAGGGTAATAGGGAAACACAGATTAGTATCTGTAGGGGCACAAAGGGCTGCAGTTAAAAGTGCCAAAGATGGGTATGCAGGCCCCTGGCTACAGGCTGGGCAACAAGGCTATAGACACATCACCTTGGGTCAACTTGGGTAAAGCAGATACAAGTATGTTTTTGGCAGCAAAGTAGAGCGTGATGAGGCATTTAAAGTGAGAGTAAATGCAGTAACATTGATTAGCGTGCACTTACCACTTTTTTGCAGAGAAGCTGACAGACCATTACACCTGCGATCAGTGTGTCATGGATTCAATGCACAGGCTCAGTGTTTACCCCCAGATCCATATGGAGGTACAGACCTTCTGGTATGGGGCTGGAGGAAGTGCGTCTGGGCTACATTTGCAGAAAAAAAACACCTTCTTGCTGCCAAAGCAATCTTCAGAGTCCATCTGCCGCGGTGGCAGATGAGACTTGTAGTATCTGCCATTGATGGATCCTGGACCTTGATGATGGGGCTGTGCATTTCTCTGCTTGCTAAATTAAAATAACAACATAATGCGGTTTAGGTAATGGAGTGGGGGTTTAGGGTAAGGAGAATGCTGCATGTGACCATGCTTCATGTTTCATCCTAAATATAGGTGTAATATGAAACATGATCTGAAAATGGACTAAGCCTTTAAAGTAAATCTAAATATCTAAGTTTCATATAAGCTGGCAATGTAATATCAAAACTCATTTTTTATATTTTTTAAATTGCGATCCTGCTATGAAGGTGGCTTGTTCAGTCACCTCCTGTTATAAGGTGACCATGACCTGTTCCTGTCTCCCAACTGTTCTTCTCCAACCTTGGCTTTTACACCCAGACATTACCATAGGAAATAAGATGAAGTGCACTTGCTTCACTTCAAAAGTTTATTGAATTTTTAAAAGACATATTTTTGATTCCAAATTCCCCTGCAGGTATTTGGACAATTCGGAGTCACCCTATGTGACCTCTCCTCACTTCCTACTTTAGTGGATAAGGCCCATGTTCACTTCAGCTCACTCTACATTACTTCACACTTTATTAAATCAGGCCCATAGAGTGAACTTTGTAAAGGTAATCTGTATTTTGTCCAAGTAAAAGTTTTACATTTTAGGAATGGACATTAAAGCTGAACTCCATGGGGGAAAAAGATTTACCCTAGCAGTGGGAAGGAAGACACCAATAACTGCTCATTTTGCCTAGGGGATGATGAATAAAGTTATACACATCCGTTTTTCTTTGCTCCCTTGGCAGCCGGCTCTTTCTTCTGCTGTCCAACATTCTGGGACATAGATGGGCTATCGACATCCTCCCATACAATGTAGGACTGCTAGGCCTTCATTGTACAGGATGATGTCATAGAGCTGCAACTGGTTGGGAAGCGAAGGTAAGAGGTTTTGAGGACTGGTTGAAGAAGGAGAAGAGGAAGCCTGTGGGAGTGAGAAATCACCTTATTCATCATTCTCTTGGTCAGGGGTCTCCAAACATTCTAAACAAAGGGCCAATTTACTGTCCTTTAGACTTCAGAGGGGCTTCATTGTTGCCAGTGGAAGCAGAAAATGACCCAAAGTCTGTGTAAACAATGCTTGGTGGTTAGTGGGAGTAAAAAAACTATATAGTGCCAGTAGAAGGAGAAATGGTGCCCCATCATTGGTCTTAGTGGGGGGAGTAGGTTCCCATTGTTGGAGTAAGTGGGAGGAATTATTCCCCACTGTTGGTGTTAGTGGGAGGAATGGAGCCTAACTCTTGGTGTCAGCGGAATGAATAGTGCCTCATATCAGTGAGAGGAATAGTGTTCCAAGGGCCAGATAAAGGCAAACAAAGGGTCACAGTTTGGGCACCACCGCTCTAGGCAAAACAAGCAGTTAAGGAAAGGGGATCATTTGAGGCAAGAAAGCCACTCCAGAAGTACATCTTTTTATTCCCGAAGTTCAGCTTGACGTTTTCCGAGCTTACCTTTTCCACATGCCCCCCGCTGCCAGAACACCTAAGATCCCTGACTGAGCAACTTAAAACTTACATGGAGTATGGAAGCTCTCTCTGCTCTCATGGGGCAGTGCTTGGGTCTGGTGATTGGCTGCTGTGGGGAGACAAGGGGAGTGTCATTTGTTTCCCAAACCCCAGAAGTACATGGTATTTCTTTTGTAGTCTGATAGCAAATCAGTAGAGGAGCACAGAGAAAATAAAGTTCATAAAGACCTTTTTATAGGTGAATTTGGTAATTTACTCAGTAAGGGCAAAGAAAAGGTTGACCTTAATAATGCTGATACTCTCTAAAACTAACACCACAGTGATTGGTTGCTTTCTAACATTTTATTATCTATCATAAATATTGTCATATCTGATGGTAAAATGATCACATTGATATTTAACTTTGGGCAATCCCAGAACCTAGGGAGCCTACAGAGACATTTCTTAAAAGTCTTGATTGTCTACTTTTTCTCATTTTGCATAATTTTGGTTAAAGATGAGCAATTTCAAAGAAAGCCTTACTGAGAAAAATACATGAGCTACCATTGTGGACTTTCTGAAAAATAGTCAGTTGCACTGACAAGCAGGAATTGATTGAAGCCCCAACTGATCTGCATATCTGTGACGGGTCAGCGACTTAGAAAGTACAGAAGCTGTTGAATCAATTTCAATAAAAAATACACGATATAAAAAATGTATAACAGTGTTATTTTGGGGTGTAATCCTCTGTAGGTGTAAACATGACAGTTGGACCCTGACTTTTGACAGCCTTCGTTGTCAATGGAACCACATAATCTGTGGCTTGTAAACAGCACCATGCTGTGGGAAGATGCAAGCCAAAGAGGCTGTTTTTGCCACCTCCCCTCCTCTCCCAGCTTTGTTGGGGGCTGTAATGCTGGTGGCAGGACTGCACAGCATCATTGATTGTTAGGACACTGGTGGCAGGGTTGCACAGCATCAACACTTATTATGGTGCAGGTGGCTCATGATGTTGTGTGTCCTGGGGGCTGAACATACACTCTGGTGTAAGTGCTGTCTCCATGAGTGCCATCTGAGGCAGGCACCTTGGTTGGCATTATGGGCAGCATAACCTGGTTATTAAAGGCTACATACCTATCCTTTGTGTCTGCCAAGCTCAAAACCAAGCCAAGCTTGACTCAAGCACTGTGAGCGAAGCACTCTACTGTCTCACTACTTACAAGCTTTGCTGTGCCAAACTGAGACTGATACCCATTGCCCAGGCTGCTCCTGGCACTACATAGCCTATACTAACTCAGCTCCAATAGTGGGTTCTTACTTAAAAGTGACAATGGCACTGTAACTGCTTCTGCATTCAGGCCTATGTGCATCAAGCCTATATGTTTCTGTTGGCTTCCAGTTTGGATTGACTAACTCCTGAATTATAATTTTTTGCACTACATATGATACTGGAAGTTTGCAACATGTTTAAGTACCCCAAAGCTGATGGACAATTTATGTCTATTATAACTCAGACTTTGTGCAAAGAACTGGTGTTGCAGCCCATAATCCTCTTCAATCGAATTTTGGTTAAATCCCATTTCACAGTAATATGTTTGAACCTCCCAGTGGCTATTCAAAGCAATACCACACATTTGTTGAAAGAGAACACCTACATAGTACTGTTTCAGTCTACTGGGCCTCATCAGTCTGTGCCAGGGGAAGATTTTGTCTAAAGCGGTCATTTTTAGCAAACCCCAACCACCCCCTTCCTGCTACTGTTTGCTAGGACATTGGCAGCCTGCCTGTCCAGTGCCATTGGCTGCTAGGACATTGGCAGCCTGCCTGTACAGTGTCATTGGTTGCTAGGACATTGATGACCACTTGACGCTGTGTGACCCAGAAGCCGAACATGCACTGAGGACAATGTGTCCTGTATGGACACTGCAACCTCAGTTAGACCCCCCGACAATGCCCCCATGAGTACTGCAATTGGCTTCTTGGCCCTGACTGGCATCTATGGTCGACGTGTAGATCATGATAGAAGTGACATCAATGAGTACAGAGTACTTAGACACTGCTCCTGGGATACAGCCCTCTACCAAATAAGAAAGGGCTTCATGGCAATGCGGTATTTACATTTGTAGAAAACCTATAACTGCATGCCGATCACATTTTTCCTAGCCATGCCTCCAGTACTGTACGAGAGAATAAATAAAATTATCTGATGGGCTGTGGTGGCCAACAACAAAACCCAGCTCCTTTAGGCAATGAGGATGCCTTGTGTACTCTAGAGCGTAAGCTCTGTGGCCCTTAATGACCTTATTTTCTGCATCTGAGTGTCAGTTGTTATAGTGAATAGTGATACTGAGTACTCCCTGGTGGTGAAGCGGTGACGGGTATAAATAAAATGCAGTGAATGTGATGTGTTGGTTTAGATCCAGTTCTGCATCTGTTTGGCCAAATGCCAACGTTCGTTTTGTTTAACCCTGTGACTGAGGAAGAGCGAGGGAGGAGAGAGCTGAGGAAGAGCCGGGGAGAATAGGATATTTTCTCCTACTGCTAGCACTTATCCTTCAGTGTTAATGCACATTTTCCCATCCATAAAATTTAACGTGTTATTAAAAGATTGCAGCCATCAAAATCACTTCCAAACTTGGCTTCATGTGAAAAAAAAAATGTGTTTAAAGAGCCAGTTAGCCTTTAATACAATCCACCTTACATGAAAGAGCTAGAACATCCACATACAGTTTACGTAGGTACTGTACTATGCCCACGCCTGTGCATTAGTCAAAGTATTTAATATTGCCTTTAGCTTTGCTATGCAGGCTTTGTCCCCATGTCATGTGCCATTTTAGGCTAAGATAGGCCATACATGAAATAATATTCCATAGAGATAAGACCAATCTGAACACTGACTCGCTGCTGCTTAAAAATGGAGATCGAGCTACTAAATTATAAATCTAAAACTAATTTATAAATCTCCTTATGCAGTGAGAGAACCCCCTCCCCTCCACATACAGTATATATGTATAGGATTATATTACATCCTATACATCCATCCATTTTATTTATCTAATGACAAATGGACTTCAAACGCAAATTAATCTTAACAGAGATCTAGAACCTGGCCTGCTGTCTGGAAGGGGTGCCTGGATCACAAGACTGGCAGACCACACTTTCAAATACTTTACCAGATAAGCCAGATTATTATAAGTATTTCAACTGTGTATTTTTCTGTCTGCTTGAAATTTACCTTTACGATGCAATTCTGTCATCTTCATCTCTGTGTCCCCCAAAGATACACTTCTTAGCGACTGCCTATAGACACCCAGCTTCCATATGTTCCTCCACTTTTTTTGTTTTACACTTGGAGCTAAACTGTGGAAGGGGTCTAGGAGCTGTCCAATGAAGGCCAAATTAAGCCATTTCCTTCGTCTCTGATAGCTATTGATCAGCCATTCTTAACTTAGTTTTCTGTGGAACACTAGCGTTCCTCCGGAGATTGCTAGGGGTTTTTTGAGCTGTGGATGATTGACTTGATGCTGCCTGCATAGTCCCATTACTAATGCCACCTACAAAGAGCCAGCAACACCAATGATATTTTCTCCCTGCCCACCAACGTAAGGGACATTCTTCTCACTGGTCACCAATATAAGGCACAATTTTCACTGGCCACCAATGTAAGGGACATTCTTCTCACTGGCCATCACTGTAAAGAACATTCTTCTCATTGGTCACCAATATAAGGCACATTCTTCTCACTGACCACCAAAGTAAGGGATGTTCTTCTCATTAACCACCAATATAAGGGGCATTCTTCTCACTGGCCACCATTGTAAGGGACATTCTTCTAATTGGCCACCATTCTAAGGGACATTCTTCTAACTGGCCACCAATGTAGGGACATTCTTCCCACTGACCACCAAAATAAGGAACATTCTTCTCACTGACCACCAATGTAAGGGACATTCTTCTCACTAGCCACCACTGTAAGGGACATTCTTCTAATTGGCCACCGATGTAAGGGACATTCTTCTTATGCCCTGTACACACGGTCGGACTTTGTTCGAACATTCCGACAACAAAATCCTAGGATTTTTTCCGACGGATGTTGGCTCAAACTTGTCTTGCATACACACGGTCACACAAAGTTGTCGGAAAATCCGATCATTCTGAACGCGGTGACGTAAAACACGTACGTCGGGACTATAAAGCAGTGGCCAATAGCTTTCATCTTTTTATTTATTCTGAGCATGCGTGGCACTTTGTCCGTCAAATTTGTGTACACACGATCGGAATTTCCGACAACGGATTTTGTTGTAGGAAAATTTTATATCCTGCTCTCAAACTTTGTGTGTCGGAAAATCCGATGGAAAATGTCCGATGGAGCCCACACACGGTCAGAATTTCCGACAACACGCTCCGATTGGACATTTTCCATCGGAAAATCCGACCGTGTGTACGGGGCATTACTGTTTGACAATGTAAGGAACATTCTTCTCACTGGCCACCAATGTAAAGAACATTCTTCTCACTGGCCGCCAATGTAAGGAACATTCTTCTCACTGGCCACCAATATAAGGAACATTCTTCTCACTGACCACCACTGACCTGCTGTAATTGTAATGTACTACACACTCACAGTCTGCTCTGGGTGCCTGGCAGTCGTCTCGTGAGTCAGGACTCGGGAGTGGAAAAAACTCGTGAGGCCTGGCTGGCCTGTAATGCATTTAAGAATTGACTGAACCAAATGGAAAACTATCGGTCGAACAAAGCAATCAAATAGCTGGCAATGGAAATTCCTCCATCCACACCATTATGGATAAGCAATGACATGGGTATGGAACTTCATTGATTTTCTCTTGTTCACTTCACAGAAAAATTCAAAAGAAAATCTAGCCATGTATGGTGGCCTTAACACAAACTACCCTTAGCAACATTCTGCTGTTAATGGTGGTATTACATTTTAGTGCCAAAAAGGGAGGAGTGTGAAGCGCCAAGTGCAGCGTGCATGATAAATATGGCCATGAAGCTTATGTGTACAGGAAACCAGTGTCCAAGGTAATCCATATGGAAACAAATGCAAATCTTCACACACAAAGTATTGTGTCGGGTTCACCCTGAGGTTTGCAGTATCACTTCCGGACACCAGAGGGAAGCAGAGTACAACAGTCCGCAGTCCCTATGCCTCAAATGATACTTCTACAATAAAGTATGTTGGAAAGTACATATCAGTGGAAAATTTGGTACGCTTTTGCACACTAACCGTGGAGCCGATAATACGTTTCATAGATAACCAGTGGATTTTTGCAGCTAAGAGAAATGCAGCATCAGAAATTAGATATACTTTAGGTACTTGGAAAAAGGTTTAGATACACTTTAGGTACTTGGAAAAAGGTTTAGATACACTTTAGGTACTTGGAAAAAAAATCAGCAGTCATTTGCTTTGTGAAGAATAGAAGGATCCTGCAGTTATGTCAGGGGCTCATCATCATAGAAATGATTAGTTACAATTTCAAGTCCATGAAATTCAATTTTTTTTTTCATTTTTAATAGGGTGCAGAAGTGCTAAAAGTGGCCATATACTTACATTTGTGATTTATTTAGATGTGAGCAATTGCAAACAAGCGATCTACCATTAATTAAAATACTGAGCAATGTCACACACAGTTCTGTAAATATCAATTGCTAACACAATCTATTGGTTGTAAATGTAAACAACCTATAAAAAAAAAACAAAAAACAATAAATTAAGGTGACCACACACGCTTTGATAAATTATTGCTTTATTTTCCAATCAATCCCAAGTCTAATCAATCTATCGTCAACAATCCATTCAATTATTAAGACACATGGGGAGATGGGCTTTGATAAAAAGAAGATTTCACACTAAAGCCTCATACACACGATCAGATTTTCCGTCGGGAAATGTGTGATGACAGGCTGTTGGCGTAAAATCTGACCGTTTGTACGCTCCGTCAGATAATTGTTGTCGGATTTTCCGTGGACAAACGTTGGACGGCAGGGGCAGGCTTTAAAATTTTCCGCGGACAAATGTCTGTTGCCGGATTTTCCGAGCGTCTGTACACAAGTCCGTCGGACAAAAGTCCAAAGTACAAACAGGCATGCTCTGAAGCAAAGACGAGCCAAAAGCGATGGGCCCTGTGAACTAGCGTTCGTAATGGAGAATTAACATTCGTGATGCGGCAAATTATGAAATCTCGAAATGCAGTGCACAATTCTCTTCTTCTTTAATGGGATAATAATGAAGCTGCTTTGCTGGTGATACTGATGGAGTTATTGCAAACAAATTTTTAAAGGCCTTTTTTCTAGTGATATCAAGAATAATATTATTATGCTTGATATTTTTATTTTGGTGCAAGTTACCACAACACCATTATCCCGTAGTTTTTAAGATCAAAGATACAACTATGTTGGTGTCCCTTGTTAATTTTACATTGTATTTTTTAAAATGTAACTGCCTACTCCCAAACTGTCATTTGAAGTAAAACACATAACCAAGTGTTATTCTCCACAGTTTTTTTTATTGTGCATTAAAAATGGAAAACTAAAAAAAAATTAGACATGCTATCTGCCAATAGAACTTAACCAAAAAGTGCATTCTATGCATCCAAAAATATAGAAAATATAACTAATCTAACTAATTCTCCTGGAGCTCCCATAGCAAAGGCATATGACATAACTGGTCACGATTAATAAAGCAGCCAATTTTTGGTCCAAGAACTCCTCCTCCTCCTGTTCCTGGACTGGACTTGGGTCAAAGCAATAACTCCAAGGCCAATAATAAATAACACGTTATCTCCTCCGATTCTGCAACATGTCTGGTTGACGAACGGCCGTTCAGAAACTAACTGAAAAGTGCAAAATGAAAAGTGCAAAATGAAAAGCGCAAATCAAACTTCTACTAACATGAAATTAGCAGAAGGAGCCCAAAGGGTGGCGCCTGACAATTGAACTTCCTCTTTTTCGGTTTGTAGAACGTCTAGAACATCAGTACGTTTGTGCTTGTTGGCCGACAATTGTGTACCGTTTGTATGCAAGGCAAGATCCAGGCACACGCCTTCGGACAAAAGTCCGGGGTTTTGTCTCCGGAAAATCCGATAGTGTGTACGAGGATTTAGAATTGGTTTTTAATCGATAGTTTCACAAATAAAACGTTTTTCAGGAATTTCTGTGTCTTCTTTTCTGTTATTAAATTAGATTATTTGAATTTTGCCATGCCGGAGATTGATCAAAATACGATCAAATTTTAGAATAAAGCAAACCCCGTTGAAGCTGATTGATGCAACGCAATCAATCATTTTCCACCATGGCCAATTGACTCACTTTGTTCAATCCAAATTAGGTCTTAATCGGAAAGGAAGTTATAGCTATCCAGTTGTTTGCCAATTCAATCATTTTGAGTGAAATCGTTAAATGTGTGTTTTGGCCACCAATAACCGATCTGAATTAGGATCACTTCTCCCAGAACATGCTAATATTTGTTTGATCGCTGAGAAGTGATCGACAAAATTCTACCACAGCCAATTGACTTGACAGAATGGAAATTGATCGAATTGAGGATCTTTGATTTTGATTTCCATTCAGTTTGGTCATTTTAGTTGCACTGAATGCTCAATTGTATAATCATAGCGATATTTGTGTGGCCACCTTATAATCCTTATAGGTTTTATTGCTGCCCGTGTCTCCACCTTTGTCTGACATTGTCACCAATATAGAAAGTGATGGGAAGCCCGTTTGGGTTACATGTCATGTGAATCGAATGTGGTTCAAAACGCATCCAATTTCCATATAGACTATATTACCAAAAGTTTTGGGACACCTGCCTTTACACGCATATGAACTTTAAAGGCATCCCAGTCTTAGTCCGTAGGGTTCAATATTGAGTTGGCCCACCCTTTGCAGCTATAACAACTTCAACTCTTCTGGGAAGGCTGTCCACAAGGTTTAGGAGTGTGTCTATGGGAATGTTTGACCATTCTTCCAGAAGTGCATTGGTGAGGTCAGGCACTGATGTTGGACAAGAAGGCCTGGCTCATAGTCTATGCTCTAATTCATCCCAAAGGTGTCTATCGGGTTGAGGCCAGGACTCATCCATGTCTTTATGGACCTTGAAGAGTTGAAGCTGTTATAGCTACAAAGGGTGGGCCTACTCAACATTGAACCCTACAGACTAATGCCCCGTGCACACGGTCGGACATTGATCGGACATTCCGACAACAAAATCCTAGGATCTTTTCCGACGGATGTTGGCTCAAACTTGTCTTGCATACACACGGTCACACAAAGTTGTCGAAAAATCCGATCGTTCTGAACGCGGTGACGTAAAACACGTACGTCGGGACTATAAACGGGGCAGTAGCCAATAGTTTTCATCTCTTAATTTATTCTGAGCATGCGTGGCACTTTGTGCGTCGGATTTGTGTACACACGATCGGAATTTCCAACAACGGGTTTTGTTGTCGGAAAATTTTATATCGTGCTCTCAAACTTTGTGTGTCGGAAATTCCGATGGAAAATGTGTGATGGAGCCCACACACGGTCAGAATTTCCGACAACAAGGTCCTATCACACATTTTCCGTCGGAAAATCCGACCGTGTGTACGGGGCATTAGACTGGGATGCCATTAAAGTTCATGGGCGTGTAAAGGCAGGCGTACCAATACTTTTTGTAATATAGTGTATGTGAAACAAGCCTAATGGGATATTTCCCTCACACTTCCTGTTGTGTCTACAGGAGAGAAAGTGAAGGAAAATCTCCCCAATGAGAGAGGGATAAAACCTCAATAGGGGTTTAAATTATATTATATTTCAGCATTTTATTAAAACAAAAATGCTTTGGATTTACTTTAAAATAGACCACATTAAATTTTTAAGCGAATCTTCAGAGTCTGCCATTACCTCTTCTTCAGAAAATGCTGCTTGCCTACCTATCAGGTGGGTGTTACCTGAGGCAAATGCAAATACAGCCATGCCTAGGAACACCCACTCCTCCAGCCTGACATCCACCAATCAAGGCTTTCTGATATCCTCCAAAGAGTGACCCCCCCCGGGCTGCATGAGGATTCTGGAGAGGAGTGCCAAGGCACAATGTTGTGGTGTTTTCAGAAACATCCTGCCGCCACAGTTCACCAGCTATAATCTGCCTGCAGTGCATAGAGAAGCACAGAGACCCAAGGATGATGTCACTGAACCTAACAAAAGGTAGGTATGTAATAAAAATGGAGAGTTTTTTGTTTATTACTAATAGAGGTAATGTTACTCTTTCATTTGTTTATTTTCTTATTCCTTTATCTTTGCATTCTCTGTATATGCTGAACCTCCATTCCTTATGGACAGAAAACAAAGCTAGTAGAGAAAGTTAGCGATTTATCCACGCTTCCACTATAGCTGATACTTATAGATTTTAATCATCTAAATTAGTAAGTTTGATAACAGAAAATTTCACCTGAATGCTGAATGCTTTTCATGAAGGCCTAAGGCCGAAACGCGTCAGCATTTTTGGATGGTATTATTGCTGTAATGCTTAAATAAATATTTTCTATGGAGAAGCTGTCGAGTTGCCGGCCTGTATACTTTCTATTGATCTTATGTAAATGAGTAAGTTTGATAACAGAAAATTTCATCTGAATACAATGACGATTTGTTATTTTGTAGAAGTTTACATATACCACGGTTTTTCAATATGTTAATAGTGGGTTAAATATTCATTTGTATATGTATTTGAACTCTTTCTACGGTGCATATTGAGATTGATCTATACCTTCTTTTTCTTAGTTTATTCTTCGTATTTTATTTATTTATTTATTCTTTTTTTTTTTTTTTTTCTTTGTTCATTTCTAATTTGAAACGCATTAAAAATATTATTAAAGTATAAAAATATATAATAAAAAATTTTAAAAAGCTGGGGAAATTAAAAAAAAAGAGAGAAAAAATCTGTTGCTGACTATGATGTAATGCTGATTTGTCAAGAAAAACTTTTCTGGTAAAAATAAAAACAAAAAGCGAAAAAAAAAAAACTCATTAGTGTGTTGCTGGAGGGGGGGGGGGGGAAAGAGGAGAAATCAGGGAAGGCCAAATACAAGCCTTGGCATAAATAAAGTCCATAATAGAGGCAAAAACACGTTTTTTTTTTTTTTAAAGTGCTACTTTGGGCATTTTTTGGCGGCTTAGCCATGTGAACAGATGAAACGGTACTGGCAAACAACAGTCATGTATATGTAGGTTTGCAGATAGAGGATTAACAAATGATAAAAAATAAAAAAAAATAAAAAGTGAAACATGAGATGTGTTGGAGACATACTGTATAATATTCATGATTCAACAACTGGATCAACATGAGAGAAGCAGTAAAATGAACAACAGAATGACTATTGCCACATTTCACAAGTCATTTCCTAATTCATTCTGTCCTGCGGTTATTTTATTCCAATGAAACTGAAAAGTTGCAATATTGATTATCTTCCAAATTTTGTACTTCACTTATTATGACTGTTAAAGGCAGCCTGAAACTAAACCTGGGCACTGCCCATCCTGGGAACACCATCAGGCTCTCCTTACCCTCATACCCTCAACCCCAGCTGCACATACTCACATTCCCTTCCCTCCTCCTGCCGATCCATACACAATTCCCAATACTTTGGGGGATGGAGGAGTATAAGACTCACTCTGTGTAAGCTCTGACTCCAAAGACTTGTAGCTTACACAAGATTTAGCTTTCACCTCCAGTGGTAGTGGAGCAAATTGAAGGAAAGGTAAGTACTAATGGGGGGGTTCACTGCCATTGCTGAACTCCATCTGCAAATACTGTTTGCTGTCTTTTCTGACCCACAGCTTTCACACTTTCTATATGACTAATCTGGAATAAGTAAATCTTAAAGTAAGGGTTCTTGAAAAATCTACCCCTGCAGTTCCCCCAAACCAAAGTGTTAAATGCTTGTTACGTCTAGGAGTGGAGGTATGAGCTAAAATGTCTTATTCCTTCCTCCAACAGGTTCCACTGCACTCCTCTTCTCTCTGAAAGCTCCAGGTTGTGCCCCCACCGTCACGTACAATGCAGGACTATTGACCCTGCATTGTACTTGGTGATGACAACCTGTGACCGAAAGCTGGTGCGCCTTATGCTGCCTATAGATGATTCAATTTTCCTTCCTTTTACCACAGGTTAAAAGAAAGAAAATCACTTGATTTCCCCATCAGCACAGTCACTGTTGAAGGGGGAATCCCTCCTGCAGTGCTATTGTGTTTTTCTGGCACGGGAAGTCTTCCCAGCTGGCAGAACACAATGATTACTGCTAGTGGCAAGAGCGGCTTGCAGTAATTGCATGTAAAAAAAAATCTACAGACTGGTTGCACTTCTACAAATCTACAGCCTGCCCATAAATGGATCTAAATTTGTCCGGTGCCTGCCGAACCAGCTGAATTTCAATCCATGTAGCCTGGATATGGCCGGCTGTGGAGGTCTTATTCCTTCCTCTAACAGGTTCTACTTCTCTATTCTTCTCTCAGAAGCTCCAGGTTGTGCCCCCCCTCTTCATCGCGTACAATGCAGGACTATCGTCAACCCTGCATTGTACTTGGTAATGTCAACATGTAACCGACAGCTGGTGCGCCTAATGCAACCCATAGATCAGTGTTTCTCAACTCCAGTCTTCAAGGTGTCCCAATAGGTCATGTTTTCAGGATTTCCCTCAAATGAACCAGCTGTGGTAATTACTAAGGCAGTAAAACTGATCAAATCACCTGTGCAAAATAATGGAAAGCCTAGAAACATGACCTGTTGGGGCGCCTTGAGGACTGGAGTTGAGAAACACTGCCATAGATGATTACATTTTCTTTCCTTTTACAAACATGTGGAAAGATAGAAAAAAGCTTGATTTCCACATCAGCACAGTCACCATTGAAGGGGGAATCCCTCCCGAAGTGCTATTGTGTTCTTCTGGCGTGGGAAGTCTTCCCAGCTGACAGAACACAATGATTACTGCTACTGGCTAGAGCCACTGGCAGTAATCACATGTAAAAAAAAAAATCTATAGGCTGGTTGTACTTGGGTACAATCAGCCTGCCCATACATGGATCAAAATTCAGCCGGTGCCTGCTTAACCAGCTGAATTTCGATTCATGCTTTGGAGAAAGCCTGCATATGGGCGGCTGTGGAAGTAGCCTGTTAGAATGAAGAATAAGGTAAAAAATACAACTTGTTCATCTACTCCTAGAAGTAAAGTGGAATTAAACCCTCCTATCCTTTTATAGCCAAAGATGGTGCCATCTTAGCCTCTATTTAGATCTATAGATGTCTTGGTTCTGGCATCAGTGATGACACCAGCCATTTGAGAACTTCAGAGTCCAATTGGGAGCTGACTGGCAAACTTATCACCAGATGCCATCTTGGAAGTAACTGTTTTGGAAACATTTATTCAAAGAGTTTAGTTCTGCTATAAAGAGCATTGAACCCTTGTAGATGGAAGGGAAGGTGTGCATTGCAAGGGTACATTTTTTTTTCCTGCTTATAAAACATCTGTCTGTGGTGTGCCTCATCATAATATGGTTTCATTTAGTGAATGTGGTCTTGATGCATCCTTGGTGAACGAGCATCCCTTTTGCTTGAAATTCCTTCAAGATTAACAAGGTCTAAAGTTTTTAATTACAGTTATATGAGAAATGCATCAGTACTGGTCTCTGCTGAAATGCAAGATGAGTGTTAAGCCACTAATAGGCTGGCTCTGAATATCACTTCCGAAAGACTCTTTGGCAGAATCCAGGTGACCGATGCCTAGACAATGGCCATGAGGTCCATGGTAAAAGGAACCCTAGAGTCAGGGTATCTTCAGAAAAAATTAAGTATTAGCTCTTATAATACTGAATAATATTAATAGTACTTATAATACTGAAACAAGACTATTAACATAGTTTTACCTAACATTTGAGTATACAGTAGTCCTGTTTTAAGAGTGTATGTACTGTATGTATTTATTTTATTCAATTACATAGCACTAAGAATTTCAGCTACACCAAGAACGTTAAACCGTACACATCAGTCCCTGCCCCAGGGGAGCCTACAGTCTAATGTTCCTGCCACAGTCACATACACACTATGTTAAACTTGGGTGAAAGCCAATGAGCCTGCGAGAATGTTGTTTGGGTTGTGGGAGGAAACTGGAGCCCCCAGAGGAAAGCCAGACAAATGCTGGGAGAGAATGTACAAACTCCATGCAAGGAGTGTCCCTGGTGGGGACTAAACACAAGGCCCCAACGTTGCAAGGTCATAGTGTTATAATTTCAATTTAATTTCATATTGTGTAAACTGTATATTTTTAACTGCAATGAGCAGTAAACTTCGGTAACAAGCACTAGCTGGTTAGTTGGAACGTTATGCATCGTCTGTTGACAGAGAAGAGTACAGAGTTTTATTTCGGGACTACAGTTATATTTTTTAAAATAAGAAACTCCCACATAAAAGAATCTCATTAGTACCTATCTAACAAAAGGCATTACACGTCAGAAACCAGGTAGAAGACAGCCAAAGCCAAATACAAAACTGCCATATAATCTACCCACTTGCCTTGCCTTGAAGGCACTGGGTGTTATCCTGATATTAATTGTAAATTTGGTAAATTTGGTAAGGGCACCCACTGGGGGACAGAATTAGAAATAGACTTGGGAAACTTAACATTAATAAATCACTTGCACCCGAGGGAACTCAGTCCAATAATTGCCAGGCCATTGTTCCTAACTTTAATGGGGCGTACACACGGTCGGACTCTTCGGCTACAAAAGTCTGACGGATGCCAACGGACCAAATCCGGTGGACAATCCGATCGTGTGTGGGCTTCCTCGGACTTTCAGCGGACTTTTCCAGTCGCAAATCTTTGGAACTTGTTTCAAATCTTTACGTCGTAACTCCGCCGGACCCAGAAATCCGCTCGTCTGTATGCTAGTCCGACGGACAAAAACCCGCACTAGGGCAGCTATTGGCTACTGGCTATCAACTTCCTTATTTTAGTCTGGTGTACGAATCACGTACGAATCTGTCGGACTTTGGTGTGATCGTGTGTAGGCAAGTCCAGTCGTTAGAAAGTCCGCCAAAAGTCCGTCGAAAGTCTGTCGAAAGTCTGTCGGACAGGCTGTCGGACTTTTGTAGCTGAAAAGTCCGACCGTGTGTACGCCCCATTACTGACAGTCTACTGACTGGAATGGTACCAGCTGATTGGAGAAAAGTCAATGTAGCACCAATATTCAAAAAAGGGCCAAATTACAGACCAGTTAGCCTAACATCAATAGTATGCAAGCTCTTGGAGGGGATGATAAGGGACTATATACAAGATTTTAGTAATGAAAACGGTATCATTAGCAGTAATCAGCATGGATTCATGAAGAATCGTTCTTGCCAAACCAATCTATTAACCTTCTATGAGGAGGTGAGCTGCCATCTAGATAAAGGAAGGTCCGTAGACGTGGTGTATCTGGATTTTGCAAAAGCATTTGACACAGTTCCCCATAAATGTTTACCTGAGTACATGGATTGAAAACTGGCTACAAGGGCGAATTCAGAGGGTGGTGATAAATGGGGACTACAGGGAATGGTCAGGGGTGGGTAGTGGGGTCCCCCAGGGTTCTGTGGTAGGACCAATCCTGTTTAATTTGTTCATAAACAACCTGGAGGATGGGGTAAACAGTTCAATCTCTGTATTTGCGGACAACACTAAGCTAAGCAGGGTAATAACTTCTCCGCAGGATGTGGAAACCTTGCAAGAAGATCTGAACAAATTAATGTCCAGTTCTGGGCAGCAGTCCTCAGGAAGGATGTACTGGAAATGGAGCGAGTACAAAGAAGGGCAACAAAGCTAATAAAGGGTCTGGAAGATATTAGTTATGAAGAAAGGTTGCGAGCACTGAACTTATTCTCTCTAGAGAAGAGACGCTTGAGAGGGGATATGATTTAAATTTACAAATACCGTACTGGTGACCCCACAATAGGGATAAAACTTTTTTGCGGAAGGGAGTTTAAGACAAACGTGGCCACTCACTAAAATTAGAAGAATAGAGGTTCAACCTTAAACTGCGTAGAGGGTTCTTTACTGTAACAGTGGTAAGGATGTGGTTTCAGCGGGGGGGCATCCATAGTTTCAAAAAACTGTTAGATAAGCACCTGAGCGACCGCAACATACAGGGCTATACAATGTAATACTGACACATAATCACACACATAGGTTGGACTTGATGGACTTGTGTCTTTTTTCAACCTCATCTACTGTAACTATGTAACTATATGGTTACAGCAGCCTTGTCCAACCTTTGAGATACCCCCTCACATTGGTAGTCACTTAGGGAGAATAATGCTCCCCTTGCATTGGAGGTCAGTGGGAAGAATGCTGACCCTAAGTAGGAGGTCAGTGGGAAGCTTTCTTCTCTTGCATTAGTGGTATAGCTAAAAAAGATCATTTAAATCTGCAGCTTTTACTCAAATAAAACCTGGTGATCCTGCCATGGTCTTTTTTAGGGCACTGTTGCAGTATATGGGACAACAATTTGTCCCAGTCCCCTAAATTTCCTTCTGTGTTGCCTTTATCACACAGGTTTCTGAATGAGACTTAAAATGAGCAAAAAAGTCCATCTAGTTCAACCAATGGAAAAAATAAAAATTTGACTGTTTCTTCTTCTGTATTGGGTAGGTAACCAGGCGATATGGTGTTTGGACACCTGCTGGATGTATGTGACTGGTGCCTCAAGTTGAACATTGATATTTACCAACATATTAATTCCAGTCCAAGTTACTTCCACCAATGGTCCACACTTAACACGCCTTCCTTCCAGGTGGTCCCACCTAGATCACACCCACTTTCAGGATATCCCCATAATTATTTAGGAAAAACCCATACATAGGCTGCAATCTTTTCCATTAATATTCTGGTTTAGGTTACTGCACATACTCAGTAACTCAAATAAAGGTAAAGCTGTGATTCCAGAATGCAGGCTGGGACACAGCATCATCGGGGCAGAGCACCTAGATGCAGGATCATGTCCCTGCAAATCTGGGACAGTTGGTTGGTATCTGTGGACATTATCCACTATGTCCATACCCTGTATTGAACTCGGTTCATAAAAAAAAATTAGTACCATGGTAGAAAATGCAGCTGTTGCTCTGGACAACCCAGGCAGCAGAAGCTCACCTTACTCCTCATCTAAGATGGGTAGTCATATAGAAACTGGGTCCCGTTGCAAAGCCAATAAGGGGCACCTGCCTCTCTGATGCCATACATACAACTCATAGTGGCAGAGAATATTAATTGTGTTGATAGCAACTGCATAGAAATCCCCAAACTATAAATACATTAATTTTATCCAGATTTACTTGCCAAATAAGCTGCATAAATCCAGACAGCGCTGGGTCCCTGTGCCTCCTGGTCCCACGGCAGTGGCAAGGGTATGCCTTTAGTTATCTTTTGGTTAGATGATATTGCCCAATTACTTTTCCTAAGAACAAATGCAAACCTCCCTCTGTCATGAACTTAGTTTATGTATACACCGGTACAGTCAGTCCCTGTTATTTCAGGCTGCTTGTGATTGTCACTGAACCCTGTAGGAATATGTATTGAAATGTACACTTTCCTGCACGGAGTACTGAAACTAAACTCAGAAGCAGCTCCAAAGAAATTCAATGCACCCTGCATCCCTGAGTACATGAACTTTCATGGTAGAGGAAGATATTGTGATAAGGTCACAGCAGGGATGGGACTAACTCATTCCAGGCCCCATAATAAAAATAAAAAAATTCTTTCCTGGTTACTGCAGACCAACGAGGCCTGAAACCACAGCTGCTAAGCTACTTGCACACGAAGATTGCCATCTTACACTTTCAAATTGTTCATGCAAATAATCGCATCTAAAAGGAAGTGGCCAAAATATTAACTACATTATACTTTTTATAAAGAGCAATTCCAGGCAACAAATGAAAGCCATCATGAAACTGCTAATGCTATTCAGCAAACACTGCAACTGTGCTAAAAGTTTATTCAATTGACAATAAAGGGTTAGTTCACCTTTACAATAAAATTCCTCATGCATTTCAGCATCTCCAGTACATCAATAAACACTAGTTGTGATTAAGGCCATTATGGCTGAAACGCGTTAACGTCTGCTGTACATCTTTAACTTTTATGGATTTACAATGAATTTGTACTTATTGAAGAACATGTATGGAGTTGTGGATTGTCCTCTATCCATTTACTTTGTTAGCAGCTGAGTGACTGCACATCCTGCACCCAACAGCTCAGGAGGATCTCTATATAATCTGGGGTAGTAGCATCTTTTCCTTCTATTAATAAACACTGCTCAGGTTTTCAAAAAGCAAAAACAAAAAAGAATCTTCTTTTCAATGTAATACCTGTAGGCCATGTGTGGCCACTTCCAATCTTAATTGAAAGAACTCCTAGGCAAGCAGGCTCTCCCCATGCCCTGTCCTGCCTAGATAACAGGGCTTGGCGGACTTGGGTGCATGTCCTGTTCTTTATAGGAATGAGCACTTTGTCTCATTGAAAAAACTCCTAGGCAAGCAACCCCCCCCCATCCTGCCTAGATGACAGGGCTTGGCGGACTTGGATGCATGTCCCCTTCTTCATAGGAATGAGCGCTTTGGCTCATTGAAAAAACTCCTAGGCAAGCAACCCCCCCCCCATCCCCTGTCCTGCCTAGATGACAGGGCTTGGCGGACTTGGGTGCTTGTCCCCTTCTTCATAGGAATGAGCGCTTTGGCTCATTGAAAAAACTCCTAGGCAAGCAACCCCCCATCCCCTGTCCTGTCTAAATGACACGGCTTGGCGGACTTGGGTGCATGTCCCTTTCTACATAGGAAGGAGCACTCTGGCTCATTGAAAAAACTCCTAGGCAAGCAACCACCCCCCACCCCCCAATCCCCAGTCCTGCCTATATGACAGGGCTTGGCGGACTTAGGTGCATGTCTCCTTCTTCATAGGAATAAGCGCTTTGGCTCATTGAAGACGGTAGAGCTGCAGGGGAAGGGAGGCACACAGGGGGGCCTGGACAGCAAGTGGAAGGGGGCACAGATACTGATTCCCCTGCAGCAAGAAAAAGGAGGAGAAGCCGGCAGAGCTGCAGGGAAAGGAGGGCACACAGGGGGGCCTGGACAGCAAATGGAAGGTAACACAGATACTGGTTCCCCTGCAGCGAGAAAAAGGAGGAGAAGCCGGCAGAGCCGCAGGAGAAAGAGGGCACACAGGGGGGCCTGGACAGCAAATGGAAGATGGCACAGATACTGATTCCCCTGCAGAGAGAAAGGGAGGAGAAGCCTGCAGTGCTGCAAGAGGAGCCACAAGAGTCAACAATAAGGCAGTACAGCCGGCCCTCCTGCTTGGCAGTTGTCGGGCCCCCCTTTTGAACTGATAGAGCTGTCTATACTACCTTATCAGCGGCCCTGCCTCACAGGGTTACAGGGGAGTGTACTTCCTAAGGCTTGTGCTTTGCAAAGCTGCCCATACATGGTTTATATTTCATTGTTTTCCTGCTGAATCAGAGAAAATTCGAGCTGTTGGTGTTCTTGTTGGCACCACCCTGCTCAACATAGCCACCCGGCTTGACAAAATTGTCAGGCAAACAGTGACTGCATCCAATCAAGTACAAAAGTCCATGAGGTAGTGGGAGAGGGGTGCTCAACACAAATTTATACAGGTCATTAAAATGCAGGCAAAGTCTTTGCTACAACCCAAATGGCATCAAAGATGGGGACCCCCCAGGAGAGCACATTCACCTGAGTTCAGAAATTCAAGTGTTATAGATTAAAAAGAGCACAAAAATGAAAAGTCCTTAGAAGTCCAAAGTCTTTTTGAAGCTGGTTACAACAAGGGCAAAAGAAAGCCAATGTGTTTTGGGGGGCTGTGTGATATCTGAAACGCGTTGGACATCTTTTGCCCTTTATAACCAGTTGAAGAATAAAGACTTTGGATTTTTCATTTGATGTTCTCTTTGACCTATTACACTTCCAACCAGATGCAGTCACTGTTCAGGTATTTCTGAAAGCCA
This sequence comes from Lithobates clamitans, assembly GCA_037952925.1. NCBI lineage: Eukaryota > Metazoa > Chordata > Amphibia > Anura > Ranidae > Lithobates > Lithobates clamitans. Next base: position 1,529,515 of record JBBGZY010002376.1, on the reverse strand, counting down.
AAGGTGGAGCACTCGAATACAATAGCCGGAAGGGGGCTCGTTTAGTGAGGAGGAGAGAATGAATTGATTTCTCTCCTTAGGCCCAGGGGGCTAATCAAGAGATATCCTAATGTGTATGGCTAGCCCAACTCTCTCTCAGCTTCTTAAATCACCAGAGAGTTGACCCATAAAATTGCTAGGAATCGGATACAACTGAATGGATAGATACATCCAAAATCCTAATTGCAACACGGCCTGGCTTCCTCGCAGTACATAACCTCCTACTCACTGCTCTGATATGCATAGAGGTGGTGGTACATTAATATGAAGACAGATGTCAGGTGCTTATTCTAGCTCTATTTAAAAATATGCTTGACATTTTTAATTACTTTTTTAATAAGGATTAGAGGGTGTTTTTTTTTTTAACATTTTGCTGGAGGTAAGCTTTAATATTCATGGAAAAGCAACATTTAATAAACACGTCATAATTAATATTGGAGCAAAGACAAGATTTCTGCATGAGGATCACTGGCACGGCAACTTAACAGTAAAGTGTCCCCAAAAAATGATTCAAAAATTTGGTCAAGGTGTTAAAGGGACGTTATTTCCCTACATAGCAATTTCCACAACTGTTCTCCAGTGCATTCCCGCAGACTGGGGTAGCTGTGTGTGGGTTTATGTCATATTGTACATATATATGCATGCATACTAACACACAAGCAGCCAAGCCTGCTCAAAGTCCTGGATCATCCTACCACTAATAAGTGGGTGACAAGTATCAAATTGCTATTTTCAGATAATTAAATAAACAAAATTCATGTTCATCCTTCATGCACACCCTACTCATCCTGCAGCTGGTGCAGAAGCCCTCCCTGCCACTGCCCTCTCTCGTATCTGCTAATAGAAGCATAAAAAAACCCTCCAGCACCAGCCGGTGGACATGGCATGCTGGGAGTTGTAGTCTAACAAAGCAAGAGAGCCAGGCTCAAGAACTGCTTGGATTGATGACCTATCCAATTTTTTATGGGCCTCTGTGGCTAATTGTATTCACCTGAATTGAATCAGGCACAGAATCGGTGTCATTTATATGAGTCGGCATGCTAAGGATTCACAGAGAATGCCATTCACAGCCTCAAATAATAAAGGGGGGGGTAAGGTTTTACATTATATGTGTATGACAATCAGCGCCATCCTAATTCTTGCTAAAGTGCAACAGCCTTGTTTTGTTATGTGATATTGCAATGACTGATTATTTGCACAAGGTGTGGTATAATGCCGCGTACACACGGTCGGACTTTTCGTCTACAAAAGTCCGACGGACGCCGACGGACTAAAGCTGGCTGACAATCCGATCGTGTGTGGGCTTCCCCGGACTTTCAGCGGACTTTCACAGCCTCAAATCTGACGGACTTTAGATTTGAAACATGCTTCAAATCTTTACGTCGTAACGGACCCAGAAATTCGCGCGTCTGTGTGCTAGTTCGACGGGCAAAAACCCACGCTAGGGCAACTATTGGCTACTGGCTATCAACTTCCTTATTTTAGTCCGGTGTACGTCATCACGTACGAATCCGTCAGACTTTTGTGTGATCGTATGTAGGCAAGTCCGCTCGTAAGAAAGTCTGCCGCAAGTCCGCCAAAAGTCCGCCAAAAGTCTGCCAAAAGTCTGTCGAAAGTCTGTCGGACAGGCTGTAGGACTTTTGTAGACGAAAAGTCCGACCGTGTGTACGCGGCATTAGAGTTACCATTATAATAGTGCTGCACTATATATACTAATATGTTTTTACATTGTCTGCAACAGGAAAACACATTCCAGTTGTCACCGATTGCAGAAGTCTCTTGAAAGGGAACCTGAACTTTGTACGATCAGAGCAAAGTAACCGGTCCACTGAATACCACATTCCTGTTCTCCGTTGCTGATAATTATTTTCCATTCACTCCCCACTCCCCTGGCTTCTGTTCACCTGTTTAAGGCCCCTTTAACATCCGATGTGGTGTTAGCTTGAGGTCAGAGCTCACAGAGGGTTAGGGACCCTCTTACCATCGCCCTGCAGTAGCAGTTGGGCTTGGCAATTGGGTAGGTTAGGCATCTAATGCTGCATCAGAGGGATAACAGGAGAGAGTCACATGCTCCCCCCATGGTGGAGGAGAGATCCAAGCTAATATCTGCAACGGAGGAGATGGCTACCCAGTGAACCAATAATATAGCCACATTTTCTGTCAGCTGCTCCTTTGTTCAGCCACTCAAAGTTGAAATATCCACTCTCAGTGGTCCATGGAAGTCGAGTATCTTCAAGACACTTCAGTGGCTGAGCAGCAACTCGTTTTGTGAAGATCAATGTTCAGTAACTCAATCAGAAAAAAGTTGGCAACTCTATAAAAGGTAGAGTAGCCCATACCAACCAATGATCAATCAACTTTCCTTTTTTGGACTGATCTAAATTGACTAAAGGTGAAGTTTGATTGGTTGCTATATTTTACTGTCTTTGCACTGTTTTATTATATAATTACATAAGATAGAGTGTTTATATAAGATACTCGGCAAGAAGGGCCCTGAGCAAAATAAGACAAGGACTTAGTTGAAGGGACCACATGCCAGGGTAGAAATGCGCTAGGCTGTAAGGGGGTTAAAGGGTACTTTTATCTGATTTGTGAATGTAGTCTGGGGCAAAAAGGCTCTTCTGGGCCAATCTGGAAAGAGGAGCATGGCATTCTCAAACTGACTAGCATCCGGAGAGACTCCCATCCTCCCTTTTTTGTTCTGTATTTGTCATCTATACTTTGCTTTGATAGTCATGGCAGCAAATTGCCAGTATGGCATCCAGATGATGGGACTTGGGATTGATGTATGGATGCATATTCTGCGATAGGTTTCCGTTATCATTCTGGTGGTGGTATACTGTGGTTAGGGGCCTTTCATGTAACAGAATTAGGGCCTCAGATAAAATGTTATGGTTGAATGTCTTATTTCTGGTGCCTATTTTATTGTATTTACTGTTAACTTTTTTGTTTTTTTGTAAAAATGTTTGGCATAAGAACATTTGGCCCATATTTTAATAAAAGAATAGCAGTATTCTTTTTGATAGTAAAGCTCGTGATTGAACTGGATTTACTGGGTCTAGTGGTAGACATTAAACAGTGTGTGTTAGGTGAATGGCGGTTTTTCTGTTATCAAGCAATTGGAGGAGGGGGTATTGTTGGCGATTGTTATTTATTGTAACTGGAACTGTAATAAAAGGCTACTATGGCCATTAAAAATCCATTTTAATGTGGCCGAGTTTTGTTATGGGGAAAATAAAATGGTAGGGGTAGATATGGCCTGTTGGCAATGTTGGCAGGCTCCCTCTGAATTATGTATTTATGAACAGGGCTGGAAAAATGAATTAAGCAATGAGAAGTCATTCAGTTCAAGCCAAGAGCTGGCTACCACAATCAGCATTAGGTCATGTGGGTGTTGACACCCTTTACTTAAAAGTCCACTCCTGACAATTTTAAAAACAAAACCTTGACATGTATTCAGGGCAGAGCCTATTGTCTCCCTCATTTATTTACCTGGTATACTAGAGCACTGCCCTAGTGCACCGTTCCACCCCAGATCCTTTTGTCAGTAATCTAAGGCCTCCGACTGCAAAAGAGTTATTCCCAAACACACCCACTGCAAGCTCCTTGTGCCTCTCACACATATATGGCGTTCGTATATTTGTGACTAGTGATAAAAGAAAGCAGTGAGAGAAGGTTACTATGGTGTATATTATTGACCCCAGCTCAGTACATCAGATACTGCATATTGGTGCTCATACTGGTGCCAGATTTTGAATTACACATTTGTATTTAATCTTGAACTATTAATATTTTATCTTGATATTATTGAATAGATCTAACCAAGTGTATATTTCAAAATTAATTATGATCATTCATTCCCAATCCTTAGCAAGTCTTAAAGTACATTCTCTTTTTATTGTTGGATAGCATAGGGAAAGGTTCTGTCTGATTATTTTTTCTGCCCATGTCTTGTTGGGTAGATTTCCCTTCACGTCTTGTTAAGGAGATGAAGAAGTGATGGCGAGTTCCTCTCGTAGACAGCTGTCACTGGTACAAGTGTCCTTAGTGGAAGATTTGCCATCACTTCTTGTTTTGCTAACAACTCCGAAATTTTGAATTTCCCATTACTTTCTGCCATAGTGAAAATGGCCCCCAAGACAAATAGGGGACAGAGACGTCAATATAAATTTAACAGAGATTCTAACCTTCCCCCACGCTACACACATTTTACATATTACTTCCCAGTGGCTTCCCAGCTATAGAGCCTTATTCAGTAAAAATAAAACAATGTTGGGATCTTATATAAGGTGTCAAAAAGGTGAGATCACCCCCGACCCTGAATAAAAAACACTTAGGACATATTCCTACTTCTGTGTGTTGTAAAGCATAATATAGTATCGCATGTAACATACTTTGCTGCTCTGCGGTGCCATCTGCCAGACAGGGAACCTGTCCCTTCACTAGTCATTCACATTAAAGCACGCCAAACCTGGGCGACGGAGTCCTAAATAGACTCTGCCTGACCCAAGATGGCCATTGGAGTTACATGAGGCACCAGCATCCAATTGGACAGCTGTCTCCTTGGGGCCACAGGAAGTCATAGAGGAACCAAGTTCCTCACAACTTCCTTCCCCTTCTGCATTGCCGCTTTGGTTGAGCGCCACCTGCAGTGGGGAGTACAGACTGCACCTGCCTACAAACACGTACCCCACAGGGATATAATTAGATTTCATATTTAAAAATGTTGACATTTTGGATAAAAGTCATGTAAGGGCTGAAACAAGCAGAAACATGGTAACACACGTTACCACAATGCACTAAAGCACTACAGCAATGCACTAAGGCAACAAAACTCTGTTGCACATGTACGCTGTAACGGAAAAAAAGGCTATATTCTTTGTCTCTTCTGTGCGCTCTTTTTTATGCTTCACTTTGAATGGGCTAACTTGATACAAGGGAGGTTAACACGTGGTACAACACACGCTAATAAACATGTTTTAACGCAACGCACAAGAACAGGAATGTGTGAATGGGCCCTTGTGTAAATTTTTTTTAAAAATGACCTCGTATACGGTAGTGGGGTTCCCACGGTCATTAATATTTGCAAGATTCACCTTAGCACAATAATTTAAAATAAAAAAATGACTAGCAAATAAAAACGCCAAATATAAAACGTCAAATACAGAGCTCACATAGTTTGTATAGTCGTGTTAATGTTGTGTTAATGTAAAATCCCTATTGTATGCATTACGCCCGTGCTCTTAAATAGTGAAATTGTTTAAAGTTCCTTTGCTGTACATCCATTATATCTACTTCTCCTATGTACGGAGTAAGAGTTATCTAAACACACATTACAGACAGACTATCGAAAGCACATGATAAATTATATACACTAAGCCCTACAGATGATGATAAATTATACAAACTGGAAATTATACCCGGTCCTATCTATAAATTATATATCCTAATTGCTTTCATTTAGAACTTTGAGCACATGTATAAATTATACACACGAGGCAAAATATCCGATTCACAATGAATTGATAGAGCAGGCCGGTGGAAGGGTTAAACCAGAGATGAAGGCTTTATGTATAATTGTGGTGTTGGTAAGCTGACAGCCCCGCGCTAATTACGGCCGCCCGGAGGATAATTACTCTCTCGGCACTTACAGCCACCGCAGCAATCTCTGCATTTACTGTGTCACCAAACTGCGCCCTCTGTCATTAACAAGTCAACCCCCCTCCCGTCCGCCATCACACACAACACACCACATTAATAGGAAGATATTTAACTACTGTGTCCCTCTGAACGCAAGGAATCAAGAGCTTCTGCGCATGGCTAACTGTTCCCTTCCAGAATTGTATTTATGGTCTTCATTTATGGCTGTCGAGAGCACTGGCAAGGGTGGCAAGGGGAGCTGAAGTCTCTTGGGTCACTCTTGTTTTTGAGTAATGATGGCTATCACCAATGGGGTAAAACAACTTCCTACAGGATTTAACAATAAGTTCTTTCAGCATGCATGCCTTAGGCCAGCAGAGCACCTCCTAGGCACCATGTTTGAACTAATGTACCATGGTGAATGGCTCAGTACACACAAGAGGCTAAGTGAACCATTTCTTTTTTGTTCTGCTTTGATCTGTGCCAACTTGAATGTGGCATACGGCATTCGGGCCGACCTAGTACTCCACTGCTAGAGGCTGCTCCATTCTGACTGTCCACTTTACTCTTGTGGGCAATGGAGCCTGATGGGTCACCAACTGGCTAGGATTTTACTGGTCATAGCCAGTAAAAAAAAAGATTCTTGTCAATGTTATTAAAAAGGAATCTTGTCAATATTTTTTTCCCACATAAGGTGGCAAGCTCAAGTACTAATAAAATAAAAGCTCCAAAGAAATTTCTGAAAGACATCCTGGAGGTTTGAGCTAGTAATGGTCACCAGATAGAGAAGACCCTGAGCACAGCTAATACATAATACCTGGAGATAATAATACCTTTGTGACATAATACCTTTAAGGATGTCTTGGCAATTTAATAGAATTGAGGACCTAGACGTGGAACAATACGTGTACATTTAGGGGGACAAGGACAATAGGCTTTACGGGGTGGTTGAATATGCAGACATAAGCTGACCCTCCACTTTCAGCTAAACCAATTGGAGAGTGCTTCATAAACAAGTATTCTCAGCTGAGCTGAGCATGCACATTTATGCAACAGGGGTTAGAAGGAGCAGGGAGGACTCTTCCAGTGCCACTTATCTATAGAGGGACACTAATGATCAGATAAGGTTTTCTAACCTGTCTGACCAGTCAATCATCCCAATGGGAAGGTTACACCCACAGATGAGAAAATTGTCAACCAAACAACCTAAAAGGTGTCAGAAGAGGTGATCTCATGGCCAGCTATATTATAATCTAGGAGCCAGGAGGTGCTTTAATAAGCCAAGAAGATGTTCTCCTGTTGACAACAGCCAAAGGCCAAAAAGTTGGAAACTTAGATTTGTAGGCTTGTGGCTAAATGTTTGTTTCTCTGTTATTGTTTTTACAGTTGCACGCAGAGAGGAGATAACAGTGGCATAAACAGATTTGAATTGGTTAGATAAAATTATTATTTCATAGCTATAAAATTAGTCAGGTAATCATTAGCCACCTGCTCCAATCAGAAACATCAGTTGAGCAAGTAAAAAAATAAAAAATTTCCAGCATACAGCATGCTGGCTGTTCATGTTTAGGTAGAGCAGATTTAGAGGACTTTCGGATGGCAGCTACACTTTTAGGCCACGTCACGTAAGCCGGTCATACACGGTTTGAATCTTGGACGGTTCAGCAGGAACCAGCCAAAATTCAAACCATGTATGGGCAGGCTGAAAGTACTCAAGTTGATCGATCAATCAACTTGGGTACAACCACCCTGTTGTAAGCAAAAATCACTGTGTTCTCCCAGCGGGGACAGCTTCCCCCTGCCGGGAGAACACAATGGCTCTGCGGGAGGTATTCCCCCATCAACACAGTCAGTGGTTGTAGGAAAGAAAATCGCTCCGTCTATGGCCGGCCTTAGTCTTTAAGGGCTCTAGGTGGAAGTTGTTCAGGTAACAACACTGAATATTTTTTTTACAAAGGAGGTCTCCAGTCAGGTCTGGAGCAGTAGACTGAGGCGTCTGTGCAAGGCCTGAATGACTGGATTTAGAGAGAAAAGGGGTAGCAATAGTTAGGTATCTAAGGAAGGGACATGAAGTTGGATATATACCTGATTGGATGAGAGAGAAGAGCTGTAGGAAAATCAGAGACAATGTTTCAGCCTCAGGTAAAGTTAGCAGCGTTGGAGCAGCATTCTCACCCTCCAGCCCTATTAGACTATTTTTGAGGACCGTACCTTTTGCATCTTTTGTATATTGTTTTAACTTGCTCTCTTATTGTCACAGTAGTGGGCAAGGTATTAGAGTCTTTGAAGGACAGCATCTGCAGTTAATGTTCATTTGAGATTAGGGAGCTGTCTCAGTTATGGCATTCCTGTGGCAACGGGTCAAGTTGTAATTAATTTGGTATCTGCAGTTATGGTGGTAATGTCCCTAAGGTGGCATCATTTAACAATAACATTCCTAGTGTAGGAACTAGGGGCCTAGATAATACTAGCTGGTTCATTTTCAAGATGACCTTAAAAGTCCTTGATTCCAATTTCAGTTATTTATTGTTTATATCTATGTTTTTACGAGCTGGTTTATTTTCAAGATGACCATAATGCTCGTTTCACACTACTGCGACCTGAAAGTAACGCGACTTATATTGCAACATTGCCAGGTGACTTCCTGGCGATTTGCTGGCGACTTGAGTGCTACTTTGATGTGGGGCTACACTGCAGGGAATGCCTGTGTAATCTCCCTGTGATGTTGGATCCAAATCACATCAATATAGATGAGATGATCCAAGGCGACTTCCATTAAAGTCGATGGGTACAGGTCGGATGGAAGCCGCCTTGAAGCAGTATAGGAACCTTTTCTAAAGTCGGAGTTACTTCAGTAGTGCTATTTAAGACAGCTCTCATTGACTAACATGTGGTTTCACAGGTCATGTGACTTGGGGTCTCACAAGTCGGATCCCAAGTCACGGCAGTGTAAACCAAGCCTAAAAGTCCTTACAATTCCAGTTATTTGTTGTTTATATTTATGTTTTTATTGTTGTTAATTAGGCTTTGTATTTAATAAATGACTGCTGTGGCCACACCAGCCTTTGGATGGTGTCAATGATTTGAGAAGCATAGTGGGGAGAGTTTGGTTGGCCTAGGTCAGTGATGGCGAACCTTGGCACCCCAGATGCTTTGGAACTACATTTCCCATGATGCTCTGGCACTCTGCAGTGTAGTGGAGCATCATGGGAAATGTAGTTGCAAAACATCTGGGGTGCCAAGGTTTGCCATCACTGGCCTAGGTGAACCCACGCCATATACCAGGGGTCTCCAAACTTTCTAAAGATTTTAGTGGGGCCGGACTGTGCCCAGTAAGGGACAGGGAGTAAACAATGCCAGATCTTTGGTATTAGGGGGAGAAATAGTTGGTGTCGTTGGAAGGAATTATGCCCCATTGTTGGTGTCAGTGGAAGGAATTATGCCCCATTGTTGGTTTCAGTGGCATGATTAATGCCTCAAGGGCCGGATAAAGGCAAGCAAAGGGCTGCACTACAATACCCTTATCATGTTCTCCCAATTACATTATAATGGCACTCACAGAGAGAAGATGGAAAATGTGGTCAACTCTCTGTGTTCGATTGTTTCCTAAACAAAAACAACTTTTTTTATATAAAGCAAATGTACATTCTAGATGAAGAAAAGGTGAATGCAAACTGTGTACATATATTACCTTAAGATGAAAAAATAGACATGCAAAAAAGATCCTACAGTAGTAAACAGGCAAAAAATTCCATACGAACAGTTCAATTTTTCTGGCAAGTATGCCTGCTGCAAAGACGGCTTTACTAAAAATTAACATAATCTGTCTCGCACAAACAAACAATTGAAATCGCATGTTCTTACAGGCTGTTATCTCATGTCTGTTGGTAGCCTAACTAACGAGTTAACTAGAGAGGACCGAGATGATACAGAGAGAAAGAAGAGAGAGGCCAAAGCTCAACCACCTGCAGAGAGAAGGAGGGAGGGAGGGGGCGCCCTCAGCTTGAGGCCATGTTGACACAGATTAGTGCAAGAGGGTCAGAGGTCAACGAGACAATGATTGGAGGTCATGACACCAATAACACAGGCACGTGTCAGAGCCAGGGGGGGCACACATTATATACACACACCAGTCCCTACACCGACAGGAGAGCCCGGGCAATCGGCTTGCAATTTTTTGGTGCCTGTCTATCCAGATATGCTGATATAGAGTTGTAAACACATTAAAATAATTTGCAGCAGAGGCTCTGGTCCTGTCATAGAGCACTTGGTAAGTCTATATATATTTTTCTAACCTCACTGTAAACGTGTTCGCTAAAGTAAAAAAAAATTTGGAAATAAAATTGTAAAATTTACTTTCCATTGGTTTATGCAAATTCCTTTATTATAAACCTAACTTTAGATGGAGCTTTTACATTTTTAACGAATTCCGTATCTACAAATGAATCTAATTCTTGGATTATGTGGAGGCCGTGGACAGCTTGGCAAGTCTATTTCCTATCTATCTATCTATCTATCTATCTATCTATCTATCTATCTATCTATCTATCTATCTATCTATCTATCTATCTATCTATCTATCTATCTATCTATCTATATCTATATACGGTATATAAAATCCTGGATTTTTTCCGACGGATGTTGGCTCAAACCTGTCTTGCATACACACGGTCACACAAAGTTGTCGGAAAATCCGATCGTTCTGAACGTGGTGACGTAAAACACGTACGTCGGGACTATAAACGGGGCAGTAGCCAATAGCTTTCATCTCTTTATTTATTCTGAGCATGCGTGGCACTTTGTGCGTCGGATTTGTGTACACATGATCGGAAATTCCGACAAAATTCCGGAAAATTTTATAGCCTGCTCTCAAACTTTGTGTGTCGGAAAATCCGATGGAAAAAGTCCGATGGAGCACACGGTCGGAATTTCCGACAACACGCTCCAATCGCACATTTTCCATCAGAAAATCCGACCGTTTGTACGGGGCATTAGTCCGTAGGGTTCAATATTGAGTTGGCCCACCCTTTGCAGCTATAACAGCTTCAACTCTTCTGGGAAGGCTGTCCACAAGGTTTAGGAGTGTGTCTATGGGAATGTTTGACCATTCTTAAAGAAGTGCATTTGTGAGGTCAGGCACTGATGTTGGACGAGAAGGCCTGGCTCGTAGTCTCCGCTTTAATTCATCCCAAAGGTGTTCTATCGGTTTGAGGTCAGGACTCTGTGCAGGCCAGTCAAGTTCCTCCACCCCAAACTCGCTCATCCATGTCTTTATGGACCTTGCTTTGTTCACTGGTGCGCAGTGATGTTGGAACAGGAAGGGGCCAACCTCAAACTGTTCTCACAAAGTTGGGAGCATGAAATTGTCCAAAATGTCTTGGTATGCTGACGCTCTAAGAGTTCCCTTCATTGGAACTAAGGGGCCATCCCAACCCGTGAGAAACAAACCCCCACACCATAATCCCCCCTCCACTAAATGATTTCGACCAGTGCACAAAGCAAAGTCCATAAAGACATGGATAAGTGGTTTTGGGGTGGAGGAACTGGACTGGCTTGTACAGAGTCCTGGCCTCAACCTGATAGAACACCTTTGGGATAAATTAGAGTAGAGACTGCGAGCCAGTGGCAGATAGGGGCAGGGCAGTGTGCAGACATGTTGACTAAGCATTGCTGGGGCTGTCTGCCCCTGGGCCTCTCCACCTCCTGATACAAATGTCACTGGTCCTGGGGGCATGACTGAAATCAAGGGGGGACATGCTACCTCAGCACTACCCTAGATCTGTCCCTGTGTGGGGGAAGGGCTGATCATGGCCATTCACATTCTGGTGACTATTTACATAAGGAAAAGCCTATGTTCTTGAAGTCCTAAGGCTCTCAGGAGGTGCTTGCTGTACAACCCAGCGGCCAGGTTATAAAAGAAGTCATAAGTGTCTTATTTTATGTGATTTAATCTATGTTGGTTATCTAGGCAGGTAGGCAGGTTGCCTACAGAATGTTATCAAGTGAGACAGGCTGCCCAGGCTGGGAAGGGGTTAAACATGTTTCTGCTCTTTCCTGGGCCTTCCGGGCTCTGCCCTCTCCCCTGTGCTGTAATTAAAAGGGGGAAGGGCCCTGCCCACAGACAGCTGCTGCATGGGAAGAAGACAGAGACAAGCCAAAAGATGCCATCTCTAGCTACTTTTCAAAGGCTTTTGTCTCTTGGTCGATATTGCCACACATGCTGTGACTGCATTGTAGGACTGCTGCACCTTGCAGTCCATCTGAGAGTGTTCCAGAGAATATCCAATGCTGTAATGGACTACTATCTTGCAGAGGTATGCCTGGGCAGCCATTCAGTCTTAGTTGGGTCAGGATATGGACTCTGTTCACATTGAACTGTATTGCTAAAGACTTTTAAGTAAAGTTGCATGAACTGTTCTGAGCCTGGTCTGAAGTTATTCAAAGGGGTGCATGTTGATTCTGGCGTATCAAAAGAACCTGGGCCTATAAAGCACACATGGATTATGAAGCTCAGCTTCTACAAAAGGGTTAACTCAGCATAACAAGCAGAAGGAATGTAGTTGCTGAGAGTAACCAGTTCAAGACATAAAGCAACCAATCGTTAGGCATGGTGCCCGGTAAAAGGCGACAGCTCCTCCAGTAGCAAGGGGGTCAATGTTCTGGCTCTCTCGCTAGCTGTCAGTTTCCAGTAGCAACCGGAACTGAACCTGTGTTACGGAGATCATTAACCTGATCACATACATAGGCACGGGAGAGAAGGAGTTAACAAGTGCATGCATGAGTTCACCTTTAATAGCTTCACCTGGGCTTGAAGAGATGGAAGTTATTGATTACTTCCTCGCTTTTGTTTGCAGTTTCTGCACAACATTTACAAGGCATTGATACAAATGCGCGTGGCACACCCAAATAGGGTGCCACAGTGACTGCAAGTTAATGAAGTTCCCCAAGAAGTTTCACTTCATTTTTCAGTAAATATTTATAATAAATGTAATAAAATAACACTTTAGGCTCCATTCACAATTGTGTGACTTGCCGCAGCCCATTGATTTCAATGGTACCCCAAATCAAGTCACAGCGACTTTAAAAAGGTGCTTTCACTACTTTGATGCGACTTAGTGCCAAAGAGTGTTAAAGTTGCACTCAAAGTTGAGCTCCAAAGTTGCACCGAAAATTATGCAACTATGGAGTCGCGCAAGTGTAAATGGAGCTTTAAATGTTTTCCTTCTTTTATTTGTTCCTTCTTCTCAACTGATGGTCTGATTTTGTCTTTTGTTTATGTTTTTTTGTTTTAGTTTTTTCTTTTAAATAAATCACATATAGGTTTCCTGCCATAATTTCTTTCTGAGGTATCATAATCATGTAACCACACTACTTTCCTCCCATGCCCTACCACCATGCCACCTTTTTTTCTCTAGTGCAGCTTGCCTTTTAAGTCTTGTTTAGTATGTGCATCATTTTATTTAGTCATCCTTTTGCCCCAGGCATCTATGACAAATAGTACAGCTAGGTCAAGGAATCTTCTGTTTCCCACTGCCAGTTATGCTATGCAGTGTAGCTTGGTCAAGAACTCAACTTAGCCTGTGATTAGACAATAAAGAAGCAACAGGGCACTGATAAGGTCATCCCTCTGCTCCCAGTTCTTGAGTTCCAACACTGTGCAATGCAGTAGAGCCCGAAAGGCTTGCCCCTCTCTCTCCCAGTCTGAGCCCTGCTATTGAAGGGTTTATTACAATGTATATATATATACATATATATAGTGCAATTTTTTTGTTTCTGTAATGATCTGTATTGTTCAGGTTCTGCCTTGGATTTGGAAATCTAAGTGGAAATTTTACAATGAACTTTGTAAAAGCAGCATAAAAAAAAAACTAGATTTGTAAGGCAACACGCTGTAAAACAGACAAATCAGAAGTCGTCTATTATTATTCCAGTCACCCCAATCTGTAAAAGGGTGCTTTCTGGTTGCTAGAGGTTACTGCACTTTGCACACCAGCGTCACCATATTAAATAAAATCAAGAATTGCTTTCTGCAGCTTCAGAATACAGAGCCAACAGTGTGTACATGTGTTGTACAGAATTCTAATTAAACATACCACAGCCATTAGATCATTGCAAGACTTCACATTTTAAAGGGGAAGCATCAGCAAAGTTTCCTAACTCCCTTACTTAGCCACAATGCAATTATAATTGGGATATCGTTCTTCTGCAGTACCAAGAAAATTCTCTGGACCCTAAAATTTTTAAAAGCCACGGACTTATAGATGAGGCAGACCTATACAAAGCACAGCCCTATACAAGGGAAGATCTATGCAAAGCACAGCCCTATACAAGGGAACATCTATACAAAGCACAGCCCTATACAAGGGCAGACCTATACAAAGCACAGCCCTATACAAGGGAAGATCTATACAAAGCACAGCCCTATACAAGGGCAGACCTATACAAAGCACAGCCCTATACAAGGGAAGATGTATACAAAGCACAGCCCTATACAAGGGCAGACCTATACAAAGCACAGCCCTATACAAGGGCAGACCTATACAAAGAACAGCCCTATACAAGGAACAGACCTATACAAGGCATATATCTATACAAGACGCAACCCTAGTTAAGGTACTTCCCTATACAAGGCGCAGACCTATACAAAGCACAGCCCTATACAAGGGCAGATCTTTACAATGCACAGACCTATAGGAGGGCAAGACCTATACAAGGCGCCGACCTATACAAGGTACAGTCCTACACAAGGCACGTCCCTATACAAGGCGTAGATCTACACAAGGTGCAGACCTTGGCAAGACGCCGACCTATACAAGGCACAGAACCATGTATGACGCAGCCCTATACAAGGCACAGTCAGACCTATAGTGAACTATTAAAATAGAATTTCAGCCAAAACCAGTTTCACCATATCGCTTCTACAACGCACAAACCTACACAAGGCACAAGGCACAGACCTATACAAGGCACAGACCTATACAAGTTGCAGACTGATGCAAGGCGCAGACCTATACAAGGCGCAGACCTATGCAAGGCGCAGACCTATGCAAGGTGCAGTCCTATACATGGCGCAGACCTATACAAGGCACAGATCTATACATGGCGCAGACCTATACAAGGCACAGATCTATACAAGGTGCAGTCCTATACATGGCGCAGACCTATACAAGGCACAGATCTATACATGGCGCAGACCTATACAAGGCGCAGACCTATGCAAAGTGCAGTCCTATACATGGCGCAGACCTATACAAGGCGCAGATCTATACATGGCGCAGACCTATACAAGGCACAGATCTATACAAGGTGCAGTCCTATACATGGCGCAGACCTATACAAGGCACAGACCTATGCAAGGCGCAGACCTATTACAAGGTGCAGTCCTATACATGGCGCAGACCTATACAAGGCACAGACCTATACAAGGCGAAGACCTATTACAAGGTGCAGTCCTATACATGGCGCAGACCTATACAAGGCACAGACCTATGCAAGGCGCAGACCTATTACAAGGTGCAGGCCTATACATGGCGCAGACCTATTCAAGGCGCAGACCTATGCAAGGCGCAGCTCTATGCAAGGCGCAGACCTATTCCAAAGTGCAGGCCTATACATGGCGCAAGAACTATTCAAGGCGCAGACCTATGCAAGGCGCAGACCTATGCAAGGCGCAGGCCTATACATGGTGCAGACCTATACATGGCACAGACCTATGCAAGACGCCGACCTATACAAGGCACAGACCTATACAAGGCACAGACCTATACAAGGCACAGACCTATACAAGGCGCAGACCTATACAAGGTGCAGGCCTATATATGGCGCAGACCTATACAAGGCACAGATCTATACAAGGTGCAGTCCTATACAAGGCGCAGACTTATGCAAGGCGCAGACTTATGCAAGGCGCAGACCTATGCAAGGCGCAGACTTATGCAGGGCGCAGGCCTATACAAGGCGCATACCTATGCAAGGCGCAGACTTATGCAAGGTGCAGGACTATACATGGCGCAGACCTATACAAGGCACAGATCTATACAAGGTGCAGTCCTATACAAGGTGCAGGCCTATACATGGTGCAGACCTATACAAGGCACAGACCTATGCAAGACGCAGACCTATACAAGGCACAGACCTATACAAGGCACAGACCTATGCAAGGCGCAGACCTATACAAAGCGCAGATCTATACAAGGCGCAGACCTATGCAAGGTGCAGGCCTATACAAGGTGCAGTCCTATACAAGGTGCAGTCCTATACAAGGTGCAGTCCTATACAAGCGCTCTATGCAGATTTTCAGTTAGAATGTCTAAAAGCAAACACCTCCTGTTGTACACTCTCTTTATAAAGCACAGAGTTCTTCTGAGGATGTGCTTTAAACCCGTATTTGTAAAAAAAAGATTTTACCTAAATAATAAAAAAGCTATAAAACATCAATTCAAAAACATATACAATGTTAATTAAACCCATTATAGTTTCCTTTTTAAAGAAAACTGCACTGCGAAATATACAAAGGCTGCCATTTCTAGAAGCTTGGCTATAGCCCTGGAACAAGCATGCCACAAGTGAAGTTAGAACTTTTAGTCTGCATAACTTTTCTCTGACTTGGCCTAAAAAACAGTCAATTATTACTTTCGAAAGGGAAAAGTGGCAGTGAATACCTCAGTACAGGTATCCTTTAACCCTTTTGCCGCTAGAGCTGTTTTTGTGTTTTCTGCGCACGTTTAAAAAATAATTTTGGGCCTGAAGATTAGTTAAAACCCCCATACATTACTGAGTATATTTTTAAATAAATAAAATGATAGTAGCTCCAATCCTCTGTCACAAGATATTAGCGTAATGGTTTAGCATGCACAACAATTCAGTAAGAAATTCACTAACATTAATTTTAGTGCAATATAATTATTTTTTTGTGCAATATATTACCCAATTTAAAAGGTGAGGTTGAGCCAAGTAATTAGATATCCAACATTTCAAGCTTAAAATTGCATGTGCCTGTGAAGAGACATCAAACTTACCTCAAATTTTCCATTTTAAAAGCTCTTACAGCTCATCAGTTTAGAGATACATAGTTGTCAACAGTCCCTGGAAAATCCCGATTTTGGGACCCTCATCCCGATCGGAGGCTGTCCCGAATCGAGATTTGCCCAGGGAAGTTCGGGAATGTTTGCATTTTACTTATTTTTTATTTTTTGGCAACAGGCTTCAGTAAAATGGCGGCCGGTCCCGCCGCCGCCGCTAGAACGCTCCCCCTTGTGTTCAGTAGAGAGAGGAAGGGTGCTCGATCCATGCAGCCAATGAATCGGCTTCTCCTCTCGCACGGATCGGCCCCTCCCCTCTCCACTGAACACACGGTGCCGGCTGCCGCTGTAATGGACATGTGCTGGGGCCTGGGGGGCGCTGTGGGAGAAGGGTCTGCACTGAGGGGGGCTGCTGAGGGGGGTCTGCTGAGGGCTTCTGCACTGATGGAGGGGGTCTGCATTGATGGAGGGGGGTCTGCACTGATGGGGGGTCTGCACTGAGGGGGTCTGCATTGATGGAGGGGGGTCTGCACTGATGGGGGGTCTGCACTGAGGGGGTCTGCATTGATGGAGGGGGGTCTGCACTGATGGGGGTCTGCATTGATGGAGGTGGGTCTGCACTGAGGGGGTCTGCACTGATGGAGGGGGGTCTGCACTGAGGTGGTCTGCACTGATGGGGGTCTGCATTGATGGAGGGGGGTCTGCACTGATGGGGGGTCTGCACTGAGGGTGTCTGCATTGATGGAGGGGGGTCTGCACTGAGGGGGTCTGCACTGATGGAGGGGGGTCTACACTGAGGGGGTCTGCACTGATGGAGGGGGGTCTGCACTGAGGGGGTCTGCACTGATGGAGGGGGGTCTGTACTGATGGGGTCTGCAC
Source organism: Lithobates clamitans (assembly GCA_037952925.1). Taxonomy (NCBI): domain Eukaryota; kingdom Metazoa; phylum Chordata; class Amphibia; order Anura; family Ranidae; genus Lithobates; species Lithobates clamitans. The sequence continues at coordinate 1,511,936 of JBBGZY010002376.1, read as the reverse complement.
TGATGGAGGGGGTTCTGCACTGATGGAGAGGGTCTGAACTGATGGAGGGGGTCTGCACTGAGGGGGTCTGCACTGATGGGGGGGTTCTGCACTGAGGGGGTCTGCACTGATGGAGGGGGGTCTGCACTGAGGGGGTCTGCACTGATGGAGGGGGATTGCACTGAGGGGGTCTGCACTGATGGAGGGGGGTCTGCACTGGACCAATAGCCCCCTATGTGATCGCATTTTTACTTGGACAGGATCTAGTCAATGAGGCGTCAGGGGTCTATTAGACTCCTGATGTCTCCTCTGTACTCCACTGAATCTAATGGAGTGCAGATCCATTCGTTTCTTCCCTAGCTATGGCACCATGGAAAGTGACAGCAGAAACCGGAAGTGAACAAATCCTGATCGCTTCCAGGTTCTTACTAGCTAGGGGGAGATCCGTGAACATATGTTTACTGGTCCCGGTCCCCTCTGCCATGCAAGACCCAGGCCTGGAGATCATATAGGTGGCAGTAAAAGGGTTAAAGAGACCCTGTCAACAACTTAAAAAATTAGGTAACTAAGATGCTTTACTTGCAGCGTTTTTCCTTTCCATAAATGCTTTTTTTTTTTTTTTTAAATATAAACTTGCAATGTAAATGTGAACATGCTAGAAAATTTTAATAGTGAATTTCTCAGCAAAGCCCCCTTGTTTCCCTCTCCTCTTTTGGGAGTGTCTAATTACTGTCCGTGCTGGCCCAGCTCCTCCACCCTCAAGTGTCACTTGAGTAAGTCTGCTGGGGCTGCTGACAACACATCCAAGATGGTGGCATCCAGCTGCAGTCCTGGGGCGGAACACACTCCTTGCTGTGACCCGGAAAGTGTTATTTATGATGTCACTTCCGGGACACCTGTCACTTTCCCTGGCTAGCAGTGGCGGCCCATTCATTAGGGGTGCCTGGCACCGCCCCCTCTATTCACGCCACCCCCTATATGAATAGATAGAGCTCATGCTATGAATGAATCTATTCATGGCCACGGCGGACACCCTCTATTCATGTGTCCAGCCCCTTTGAGGGCGCAAGAATTACAGTGGCGGGAGTGTTTTTTTAAGCACCTAATTGGAGTCATAGGCTTCAAAATAGGGTGGGCTCGCGGCGCAGAGCATTGCGCCATGAGCCCACCCAGGTGTTACAATAGCGAATGAATATTCGCTATTGAAACACTGATCCTCAATCCGGCCAATCAGAAGCAGGTCTGAGACCCGTTTTCTGATTGCCCAAAAAGAGAAGAGTCCCAATTGGCTGCCAAGGAGGAGGGGGGAAACGGTATCCGCCGTGATGCCCGTGGAGAGCAGGGGAAGGGAAAGCCATCGTCACCGCTGCCGCCGCCGAGCAAGGGCAGCCACCGGTGGAGCCCAGGAGAAGCGCTGCCCACCATAGATGGGGTAAGTGCTTCCAGACTCAACGACTGACCGTCAGGGGAGGTTTGGGATGTGGTACTGTTTGGCGCCCCCCCAAAAAAAAGTTACCCCCGGCCGCTACTGCCGGCTACAGTGATGGGAAACAATGTAATACAATGCAATGTGCATTGCATTACATTCAGTGGAGCCCAGAGGAAACATGCAGGTTCTTTTAGACCCCCGCATGTCCCATTAAAGAGAACCTGTCACCTAAAAATCATCACATAGGGGACTTTTGTCCCCTATGTGATGAAAAAAAAAAGTTAAGCAAAAAAAAAAAAAAACGCACGCCGGAGTGAGAGCAATAATTCTAGCACAAGACCTCCTCTGTAACACTAAACTGATGACCTATAGGGGGCTTCTTCTATAAAAAAGATAGGGTACTAAAGTTTGTCTCCATTTCACAGGCGCACACAAATTTAAGGTTTGACATCTTGGGTATCTCTTTATTTGGCACAACCTCATCTTTTATATTTTATCAAAAATTTGGGTAGTGTATTGCGTTTTTGTGCCCTAAAATTCATTTAAGTGTGTTTTTTTTTACTGGAATTTTGTAATTCCTAGACCTAAAATTTGGAACTACCATTATTTTATTCTCTAGGGTGTCTGCTATCAGAAATATATAATGTTTGGGGGGGGGGGGAGGGGGGGGATTGTGTAATCTTCAGGCCTAAAATTATTTTATAAACATGCCTGCAAAAAAAAAAAAAAAATTTAAAAAATGCAAAAACGGCCCTGGCAGCGAAAGGGTTAAACAAGCTGATCTCTATTTGAATGCTGCACTGACTCTCTTTCACAAGATGGCCTGTTTCATTAGTAACAGTCTAGTTACGTGCTGTAGCTGGGTAAAATGTTTGCTGTTATTTGTTTCAGAGTCAGCGCGTTGTTTCGCAAGCAACAACCATTAATAACGCGTGCTGTCAGTGATAGCTGGTCTACATAATGTTTGCAAGATGTGTCAATGAAGCCAGTATATTTCTGCACTCAAGTGACTAAAAAAAAAAAACACTATTACACAATATCCCTCCCAGGAGATTGTTCTTATAGTATAACACCAAACTTTTCTTTTAATTTCGGATAGGGTGGGGGAGGTTTAGAACCTCAGTCAGGACTGGTCTCTGGCACACAGCAGTCTGGTCTTTCTCAATAACCAGTCATTAGATGATGATGGAGAAATTTTACTCCTGAAGCCACTAAATTCCTTTTAGTCTGCCAATTCCATCCCAATCAGCACTTTAAGCCCTGATGAAGGGCTTACCCAACAACCTCTGAAACGTGTTGGTTTGATTGCCCTAATGTTTATGATTCTGTAACTATTCCTGGACTAAACCTAGTTGTGTGGTGTTCTTGCATCTTCCAACCCATACATCTTGCTGTTCAAGGTCCCTTAGTTTTTTAAGAGTTTCCTAACCAGAGCTATTGTGCTCTACAGCAGTGGTCTCCAAACTGAGGACTGTCCTGGCCTTTATCTGGCACTTGGCACACTATTACTTGCATTGATACGAGGCACTATTCCTCCTACTGACACCATCGATGGGGCATAATTCCTCCCACTGACACCATTGATGGGGCACTATTCCTCCTACTGACACCATCGATGGGGCATAATTCCTCCCACTGACACCATAGATGGGGCACTATTCCTCCTACTGACACCAATGATAGGGCACCATTCCTCACATTGACACCTATGATGGGGCACTATTCCTCTCATCGACACTAAGGATGGGACACTATTCCTCTAATTGACACCAAAGATGGGGCACTATTCCTCCCATTCACACCCATGATGGGGCGCTATTCCTCCCTTGACACCAAGGATGGGACACTATTCCTCTTATTGACAAAAATGATGGGGCACTTTTCCTCCCATTGACACCAATATTGGGGCACTGTTCCTCACACTGATACCAATGATGAGTTCCTATTCCTCCCATTGACACCAATAATAGGGCACCATTCCTCCTATTGACACCAATGATGGGTCACTATTCCTTTCATTGACACCAGTGATGGGGCACGATTCCTCTCATTGACTCCAATGATGGGGCAATATTTCTCATATTGACACCAATGATGGGGCATTTTTCCTCCCATTGTCACCAACAACGGGGCACTATTCCTCCCACTGATACCAATGATGGAGCACTATTCCCCCTCCTACTGACCACAGAGATGTGATATGTAATTTTTTTGTCCTACTGACCACCAAGTTTAGGGCCCTTTTCATGGCATATTTTACTCCCACTACTCTTCATCCAAGACTTCACTCCGCATTATGAAACTGCACAGTAGATCCAGTGACTCCTATCCACACCTGTATATCTCTGTCTGAGGTCTTCAGGTGACAGTATTGGCATTTGCATGGATAGTTAGGAAAACTCTCCAACAGGGACAATGAGAGCAATATATCATCTAGGTGGACATGGGTTCTAAACCATGCAAGGTTGGGATGGTGACAGCTGTGGTGGTGAGAGCAAGTGGATTGAGGTGATGGCAAGTGCAGTGGTTTTATTGGGACAATGCAAATATTGTTGCGTGCTGGGCGGCATTAAAATGGTGCTCATAGAATAATGAGGAGGCAAAAATTTGGCCTTTTTTTGCGTGTTTGATAATACATTTATATATTGTCATATGTTGTTGTGTTTGGTGACACAACCCCTTCTGATTGGCTGTGGGAAAGGTTGTGCATGGTAGACTAAGAAGGAAAGTGAAGCAGCAAGGGGATCCTGCCAAAAGGCCACCTAAAGCTTTAAGAGGAGAGATCCTCCAAAGGTTTGGGAATATCTTAACCAAATAAAAATGTGATAGTCCATGTCCAATCGTGGTTTGTCTGAATCTCTTTTAATGCTCATTTATTACTATAGCTAAGTCAACTATTAGCTTCATATATAGCTTTCTAAGGCAAATACTTCTTCACCTGGAAACCATAATGGTTTTGGGTCAATTTAAACTCTTTTATTCTCTTTTTTAAACACGTTACACAAGTACATACCGGTACTTACTGTAGTCAGGTTAAAAAAAGAAACAAGTCCATCTAGCCCAACCAATAAAAAATAAATAAATAATGTTGTATGTTATACAAATGAATATTTGATGCAGTGTGCACCAAGGACACCATGCACACTATTGGATCAGATGTTGCCTGCCTTTAGGCTCATCTGTCTTATTGAAACCTCCAGCACAGCCCCATAGAGGAAAGAGGAGAGAGGAGAGGCAGTTCCTGGACTGACTCATTTACTTGTAGGCGTAAAGCTTGAGTTATTGAGCTGTATTAAAGAGGAACTTTATCCTTATCTTAAAGCAGAACTCCTAGAAGTTTTTTTTTTTTTCTATGCAGTGGGGCTGTGCCCGCAATGCATGGGTTAATTACTTGTTTTGTCCAGGGGCGCACAGAAAGGCTATTCTTACCAGATCATTTGATCCCCAGAAAACAGCGCTCCCCACATCCAGCGGTGGACTGTTCCTGCTGTCCTCACATCCAGAGCCGGTCTATGGGTGTGATGATGTCTGGATCAGTCTATGCACAACTTCCTTTACTTTCTAAAACTCTGCCAGGAACTGGGGGTCTACCACCTGGAACATGTGACAGTGCACATCATCTGAGGAGGAAGGCACTGGTGATGTAGCTTTCCCAGGATGCAGCTATGAGGTCAGGGTTACATCACCAGTGCCTCAGTCAACTAGGAAATGGAAAAACAGTAACTGTAATTTAAAGCAAAAAATCTCTATGATTTAACCCTAATGAGTGAAACGCGTTAGTGTGGGCGGTCTGAAGGTGGAGATTTGTTGCAGCGGCTCTATGTAATAAACACAGCTATTGTTTTTTTTGTTGTACGCTTAGAGCGCAGGTGGCTCCTTCTTGGCCAAGCAACTGACTCTCGGAATGTAACAGGGAATGTACGCTTGGCAGCAGAGGATCCATATTACTTTAACCTCTTGGTGCCGAGCACACGCAAATATGTGTGCAATAGCGTCTATAGAGCTGTGCTGAGAGCGCACGTCCTGAGAGCTCTTGGCACAGTTACCGGCAGCTAAGGAAAGCTCCCGTTCGCTGCTTACGATTGGGAGCTTTTTTTCAATCATGTGACCGTCAATCATGGTTGTCACATGACCATAAGCCCCACCTCCCGGCATTCATAACCCCTTAAAGGGCCAGCAGGTGCCGACTCTAAGGGGTTAAAGCAAACATTTTTGTTTAACTAATTCATAGCAGAGTTGCGTACTGATGTGATTATTATTGGGGGGGGGGGGGAGATTGTCCACCTTAAGGAGGGGGCGGTTCACACTAGATGCGGTGCAAATTCACAGCAAATTTGCTGCAAATCCGCACTGCATCTGAATTGCAACCTGTTTATGCAAACTGATTGCAGAGTGTCTGTTAAGTTTGCAAAAGCAGCATGATTTGCAGAATCAGATTGCATGGGTGTTGACACCCATGCAATCCGATTCCGGTGTGGACAAAAAAAAGGGCCCTGCATGAGTTTTGTCCGATTGCAATGAGAATTTAGCCATACAGTTTGTATTGCTGAATTTGCATTGCACAGACATGGCATGTGATCTGCACAGCAATGCTGTCTAGCATTGCACTAGTGTGAACCGGCCCTAATAGGTTTTTTTTTTATTCAACAAAGCAGATAAAGAGAGATAGGGAAACCTGTGAAAATGTGCGTTGAGCTCCACCTGATGGCTGCATGTAAAAGTACAGAAATATTTAGCTGCCAGTGGAGAAATCCCACCACTTGAGCCCCAAACAATATGAGGAATGATTGATGAGTGATTAATCCCATCAACATCTTTTTCAACTTTATCAGTAAATTAATACTTGGCCCTTCAACGCCCCCCCTCCCCCCTCCAAGAATCTTTTCTATGCTTCTGTCCACAAGGCAACCATATAGTTTAAAAATGAAGACTAAGTTGGTGTCGCCTTTCTACAAATCTGGAACTAAACACAGGAAAAACTCCTCCAACAGATGGGGAGTAGAATATTGGAAAATAAAAAGTAAATGAGACTTGCGAGGAAAGATACTACAGACCAGAAAGTGAATAACAGATAAAGACTGCATAAAAAAATGTCGATGAATCACACTTGGCACAGGGAACAACTTAGTTATTTTCTGCCACCAGTGTCTATATTTATAAATGTGTTTAGAACAGTTGTGCCCTGAGGCCCCAGACCCAAATCTGATGCACGCAGCTCAACGCTATAAGAAAAGTCTGCTAGTGCATGTGATCACTGGCCAGTTTCACTTGAATGCGAACAAAAGATGTTTTCTTTTAAAACAAGTTTTAGGTATGTGTTTTCTTAATTCTGTTTTTCAACGGAATACATTTTTTTTTTTTAACACAACACCGTCATTAGACCTCCCTGCAGTGCCACCTGCAGATGAAATCTGGTATTGCAACACAACTGTTCATATATAATGACACATTTTCTTTGTTTGGTCAGCCTGTACAAGGCTTGCCTTTACGCAAATATATCCCACAGAACTCCGGGCGCCGTGGGCGGGGACATATTTGTCCGTCCTGGCACAACTTGTTCCAGCACCAGGAACACTGACGACCGCAGTAGCTCAGCACATGCTATATTCCTGATCCCTTATTCTTTTACATAGGAAAGGGAGGGAACAGGCACTGGGAAATCTCAACAAGTTTGGACATCTCTGCGTCCAATGAGCCCCTCTTACTGCCTGAGGCACTCCTGTGCTATGGTAGGGTAGTGCACCATCTTGAGGGTTAAAACAGGCGGTGAGGAGGCTACATATCAGCTCATCACCACCTGTCAAATTCCATTTGATAAGTGGTCTACCATGGATCCTAGGACTAGGGTGACATCATCCTGAGCCCAGGCAAGGAGGACATCATCCTGAGCCTAGGCAAGGAAGACATCATCCTGAACCTAGGAAAGGAGGACATCATCCTGAGCCTAGGCAAGGAAGACATCATCCTGAACCTAGGAAAGGAGGACATCATCCTGAGCCTAGGCAAGGAAGACATCATCCTGAACCTAGGCAAGGAGGACCTCATCTTGAGCCTAGGCAAGGAGGACATCATCCTGAGCCTAGGAAAGGAGGACATCATCCTGAGCCTAGGCAAGGAGGACATCATCCTGAGCCTAGGCAAGGAGGACATCATCCTGAGCCTAGGAAAGGAGGACATCATCCTGAGCCTAGGCAAGGAGGACATCATCCTGAGCCTAGGCAAGGAGGACATCATCCTGCTTCTGGCCAGATCAGGGGGAATGCTGTGTAGGCCAAATCTGGTGATAAGGTTATCCTGTTTTGTGCTATTGTGTCTTCTTGGGGGATTTGGGCTACTCGGCATTCCCCAAGCTCTTGTTGGCAGAAGGATGTCGCCATCCCCGCACTACGAATGTCAGGGAAAGGTGAGTATATTACCTAACTAGTTTTCTAACCATTGATGCTTTTCACTGATATTTTAGAGAGGGGAGGAGATCACCTTTCATAAATGGACATTGCCACTGTGGTGTAAAGTCTGCTTTAAGGAGAGGCCTAAAATCAGGCTTTTAGCAAGCCACCTAAATAATGGTCAAACAAGTGCTGTACCACTAAGCATTCATGCCAGTGGCATTAATAAGAAAAAAAGTAGAAATATAGACATTTGCTTGAACATTAAGGCTGGGTTCACATCTAAGACGCATGCGGCTCGCAGCAGGGGTCCGCTGCGTCCCCGTTCTCCGTTTCAGGGACAAATCAGGCCCATATTTTTGCCTGAATTTGGGCCCTGAAACTGAGCCAAAGACGCACAGAGCTCCTGTGCATGCCACTCCGGAGCTGCCACGGAGATGTGGGAACCAGCTCCATAGAGAGCTGGTCACAATCTCCTGTCATGCGAATTGGATGCAGGAAAACCCTCTTCCAATTCGCACTAGTGTGAACCCAGCCTAACGGGTTACTCTGAAAGTAGTATTTTAGTTATTTTAGTTTAGAATCTGGTGGGCGGACATCTGACATTTCTTGGATGCTGCAACACCAGGATCCCCCTAGTACAACTCTGAACTCTGCACCCGTCTACATGATAATTATAACCTGGCCCTACGCTGTTAGTTTTTTTTTTCATTCAGCCAGATTTCTCTGGGGGCGCTGCTCGAGGGGAGGAGCCAGGAGCACCCGCGAGGGACCTGAAAAGAAGAGGATCGGGGCTGCTGTATGCAAAACCACTGCACAGAGCAGGTATGTCTAACATGCTTTTTTATTTTAGAAAACATAAAAAAAAAATGAAGCGTTAGTATTACTTTAAAGCATGTGGTGAGGAAGTGATACCATGCCTCCTCACCGCCTGTTAAATGCTCTCTAAAGAACAATCTGAATGCGGATCGCTCTTCAGACAACAACGCTCCTGTGAATGAGCCCTTAGGGACCCATCTTAGTTTATGGGCAGGTGGCTATCAATAGTTTTGCGCCCGTTTACATCCTTTTACCTCACATTTAGGTCTGAAAAGGTAGAAAAGGATGCAAGCCTTTCTGTTTTTTTTTTGTCCTAGAAGGACTCAGAGATAATCGGATGTAAATCAGATCGGATGTGCATCTTCCTGCCCATAGACTGACATTCAGCTTCTTTTCAGATCATTCTGGAAAGCTGACAAGCATATCTGATCAGACCTCCTATGTGAATGGGCCCCTACAAAGAGCAGAGAGTAAAAAGTCTACATTGACTTAATGGCTTTTTTTTATTTTTTATTTTTCCCAGTTCAGATCTGCTCAGCTATAAGACAGGATGGACGCACACACACCTGTGCAAAAAAATTCAAACTCCCCCACATTTCCTGAAGAAAGCAAACCTTTTTACTGACTCGGCTGCTGAAATTGTAATGTCGTTATGTTACAAAACAGTATGTAGAAATACAAGATGTGAACGCCGGGAAAAGTAGAGTGGCCGGGCATGAGAGCAGGATGGTAAACACCAATACCGGACTAGAGAAAGAGAATATGTGAATGGAGCAGAGCGGGAGGGGTTAATTGATGAATAAACACCAGTACAGGCGCACAATGGTCTTCTGTGTGAGAGCAGCTCTGCCCTCCTCTATATACCTATGTACACCTCCGAATACCTCCCCTCTGCCAGAGCAAACACACACCGGGTAAACTAACCAGAGGACAAAGGGGAGACAAATGTCACTTACAGGTGCAGGTTACTGTCCTCAGCTGAACCCCTGACTCACTGCGTATGGAAAGCAGGCTCGCGTTCCTTACCCCCAGCTACAGCGCCCTCACTTCTGTGCACTTTATTATTTCAGAAATGTCTTATTACAAATAATAATGATATTGTGTATAATAAGAATTATACAATATTGTATTGTATAATAAGTGGTTGTACTGTAAACCCTGTTACACCACTTTTCACTACAGGTAAGCCTATAATAAAGCATACACGTAGGTACCGTGAATATCTCTTAAACTTGCTCAGTTCAGGAGATATTCACTGAATCCGCATGTGCCAACCTCATCGGCACATGCGCACTCAAGAAACGGCTCGCTCGTGCTGTTTCTTCAGTAGCCGTGCTGTGACCATCAGTGACCTCATCGTAGCTCTGGCCAATCACAGCGCCATAGCCCGCGAACCTGGAAATAACTCCGGGTGACATGTCGCCAGTTGCAAAGCTGTACGGGGACCACTGCAACAGCTTCGATCTAAGGTAAGTATTTCATAATGAGCTAGTATGTGACGCATACTAGCTCATTATGCCTTTGTCTTGCTGGTTTTTTGTTTTTTTTCTGAGTTTACAACCACTTTAACATAGTAACATCTTATACTAATTCAACTCCTGAGTGTCTTATTACTCCTGTAATATCTTATTACAGTAACCAGCTCCTGAGTGTCTTATTACCCTGTAATATGTTATTTCCCCTATAATATCTTATTACAGTAACCCAGCTCCTGAGTGTCTTATTACCCCTGTATTATCTTATTACAGTAACCCGGCTCCTGAGTGTCTTATTACCCCTGTAATATCTTATTACAGTAACCCAGCTCCTGAGTGTCTTATTACCCCTGTAATATCTTATTACAGTAACTCAGCTCCTGAGTGTCTTATTACCCCTGTAATATCTTATTACAGTAACCCAGCTCCTGAGTGTCTTATTACCCCTGTAATATCTTATTACAGTTACCCAGCTCCTGAGTGTCTTATTACCCCTGTAATATTTTATTACAGTAACCCAACTCCTGAGTGTCTTATTACCCCTGTAATATCTTATTACAGTAACCCAGCTCCTGAGTGTCTTATTACCCCTGTAATATCTTATTACAGTAACCCAGCTCCTGAGTGTCTTATTACCCCTGTAATATCTTATTACAGTAACCCAGCTCCTGAGTGTCTTATTACCCCTGTAATATCTTATTACAGTTACCCAGCTCCTGAGTGTCTTATTACCCCTGTAATATTTTATTACAGTAACCCAACTCCTGAGTGTCTTATTACCCCTGTAATATCTTATTACAGTATCCCAGCTCCTGAGTGTCTTATTACCCCTGTAATATCTTATTACAGTAACTCAGCTCCTGAGTGTCTTATTACCCCTGTAATATCTTATTACAGTAACCCAGCTCCTGAGTGTCTTATTACCCCTGTAATATCTTATTACAGTTACCCAGCTCCTGAGTGTCTTATTACCCCTGTAATATTTTATTACAGTAACCCAACTCCTGAGTGTCTTATTACCCCTGTAATATCTTATTACAGTATCCCAGCTCCTGAGTGTCTTATTACCCCTGTAATATCTTATTACAGTAACCCAGCTCCTGAGTGTCTTATTACCCCTGTAATAATTTATTACAGTAACCAAGCTCCTGAGTATATTATTACCCCTGTAATATCTTATTACAGTAACCCAGCTCCTGAGTGTATTATTACCCCTGTAATATCTTATTACAGTAACCCAGCTCCTGAGTGTCTTATTACCCCTGTAATATGTTATTACAGTAACCCAGCTCCTGAGTGTATTATAACCCCTGTAATATCTTATTACAGTACCCCGGCTCCTGAGTGTATTATTACCCTTGTAATATCTTATTACAGTAACCCAGCTCCTGAGTGTCTTATTACCCCTGTAATATCCTATTACAGTAACCCGGCTCCTGTGTGTCTTATTACCCCTGTAATATATTATTACAGTAACCCGGCTCCTGTGTGTCTTATTACCCCTTTAACATGGTATTACACTTTTAGGGCATAGAAGAAATTATGTCTTGCAGGATTCCATATCAATGTGTGCATTTAAATATATTAATTCTTAAAATAAATAAATAAATAATTGCAACATATGACATGTTCATAAAATAATGAACTGTGTAAACAGCTAAAACATAATACAAGTACAAATATGCCTTAGTTTCTGATACACCACATTTTCTATTTCCCTTCTAATGCAAACATAAGTAAGTAGGGAATCATTCCTAAAAGCAGCCGTTTCTTAGTTTTTCGGCAGGTTGGCTTTGGAAACAGCTGACAGTGGGTTCCAATATTTGGAGAAATATATTTACCAACGTG